>CM076570.1:549879666-549900408 GCA_034641835.2 Pinus albicaulis
GCCTTGGGGCAGTAGGTGACAGCAGCCACTGAGTTACCCCCTATGGATGATGAGGGGTACTTAGTGCTACAGCCGAAGGCCATTTTGGATTCTAGAGAAAGTCACTTGAGGAACAAGGTGATCAAGGAATTCTTGATCAGATGGAGGAATCTTCCTAATGAGGATGCCACTTAGGTAGGGGAGCAAATCCTTCGGCATCCATCATTGCAGTTGTTTGAGGAAAAGCAACATCTTGGCGGGGAGGACTGTAATATTCCTGTTTAGCAAATCTAATAATCGGAATATTAATTTTTTACCAGTTTTGATATTATTACAGTTTTGACTTAGGAAATGTGGGTTGGGGGCCCACAATTAGATTTAGGCAACCATAGGCCTCTAAACATTAGGTTGGGCCAAAGTATTGTGGAAATAGTGGAGAATGGAGCCCAATGTGGAGAAATTGCATCCCACATGGAGGTAGCGCAATCATTGGTGCTTATTGTAGGCTAGAGGCACCAGGTGGGGCCCAAAGGAACGTTGGGCAGAGCATGAGGCTCATTCTTGGTAGTCATTCATCTATTTCGAATTTTTCTATTGACAGAGCACGCTTGAGGAGTGAGCCAAGTCTGCATGTGTTGTTCAGCAAATGGGTGTCTTCGAGCGGAGATCCCAAACTTTGCTTCGGTGGACTTCGAGTGCCAACCCAAGGAAGGTGATTCACCATAGGTCAATCAATTCAGCAACAGAGAACCTCTTCTATAGCGCAATCCCTTCATCAACAGCATAGAGGCAGCATCAGCAGCATAGAGGTTGTGTAGTCCCTTGAGGGAATCACTCCGAGAGTCGGTGAGTGAGTGGAGTTTTTGCAGGAGATTTGGTGGGAAGGCTTGGAGTCTTCTAACAGGGATTTTCCAGGCATTTCGGTGGCATCCAGCATCAAAATTATCAAGAGGTCCGAATTTCCCAGTACTTCAGTCAGCCAATCCCAAGAGGGCCAATTTCCGGGGTCAAACTTTGGCCAAACTCTTCGCGGGTTATTCTGGGTCTATTGAGTAGAGTCTGGGGTTAATTCCCAGAATTTTCTAAGCAGTACAATAGACCCTAGTAGTAGATCATTTGGAGCAGCAACGACATTTCTGGGAAGTTTTGAGCACAGAGCTATAGCCACGTAGAGAGAAAAATTTAACAGTGTTCAATAGTATTTTTGAGGGCTTATCTAGCTTTCCTTGAGCAAGCCCAGGTGCACTCATTCCAGCACCTCATTTTGTACACATTCCTCATCATTAATAAAATGGCTCAGCGCAGTTCTTGTGGCTCAATGGTGTTATAAATTTTGTGCTTATTTTTGTTGTGTGTGTTTTGTCTATGTATGTTTGTTTATCGTTTTAAATTACCTTTGGCGATATTACATTGAGTGGTTCACCTTCTCCTGTGATACTCCATGATGATATATGAGAGCATAGGGTGAGTGGTTTGCCTTCCCCTATAGTTGATGATATATGAGAGCATAGGGTGAGTGGTTTGCCTTCCCCTGTAGTTGATGATATATGCATAGGATGAGTGGTTCATCTTCTCTTATGGCATATGAGTAGGATGAGTGGTTCATATTCTCCTACGGATACACTAGTGACAGATGCATATAGGTATCTGTCGGTTGTCACTTGAGGATATGTTAGTGGGACATGGTTCATCCTTTCCCCACATGTAGGATGCTCATTCCCTATGATGGGAGGTGGTTGACATGTTGATGGGAGGTGGTTCTTCCTTTCCCCATGTGTAGGATCCTTCCTACCATTGTTGGTTGGCATGCATGTAGGATGTGGTTCATCCTTTCCCTACTCTTGGAGGTTTGCATGTACATAGGATGTGGTTTATCCTTTCCCTATGATGGTTGTGACATGTTACTATAGGATGTGGTTTATCCTTTCCCTACGATGCTTGTGACATGTGATTGTAGGATATGGTTTATCCTTTCCCTACGTGTGGTTGTGAGCAGGATGTGACTTATTCTTTCCCTGTTGCTGCTACATCATCATCCTACACATGTAGTTCGATACACATGGGAAGTACATCTCATCTGGCTAATGAGTTGGGAAAAGTGGTCCTACACATGAGAAGTACCTCTCATCTAGATAATGAGTTGGGAAAAGTGGTTAGGGACAATAACAATACCGATGGACGCATCTTGTATTGGCGTACTCCCTATGACTTAGATGCATGGTGTTCAGCAACTTGATTTGGGATCAAATCCGATTGGGGTTCTACCCCTGGACCGAGTTTTGTCGATGGAGAGTGGCAAGGTCTTATGACTCACTCTCGATCAATTCTTCTTCATTGTTACATCAATGTTCAGCAGAGTAGAGACAAGATGCAAAGATGGTATATTGGCAGTTGGAATTTGTTGAAGAATGTAACTTGGTTCGGTCTTCATAATTGTATTTAATTCATAATGTAATATATTTGTCAAAAGCAAGAAAAATAAATTTTATTATTATTAAAACTGATTTATTAAAGCATGGGTTTCATGCTTGGGTCTATTATTTTTAGGTCAAAGCCTCAATTGCAGACTTCTAGGGTTTGTGTCAAGTGTCCTTGTCCATATCATATTGTAAACAACCCTCCTTGGGATTTATTTGTCAAAGAAGAAATTTATTTTATTGTAAAATAGGTCAATTAGGCCTCCTCCACCAAGTCGGCTTCAAGAAAGGACAAGTCGGCCTCAACAAAGGAATTCGACCTCACAAACTCACTACATATTGGAGTAACTCAACTCATTTGGAAGAACATCTCTCACAAGTTCGAATTGCAGTAGTTGGGAGCAGAAAAAGTGTGAAGTTGAAGAAGGAAGCTGGAATCGAACTTTTTGGCTCTCTCTCTCTCTCTCTCTCTCAACGAAATTATGAAGTTGCCTCCAAGTTGGGAAACTGCATCAAAGCTATGAAGCTGTTGCATCAAGGTCGATGTTGTGAAGCTGTTGCATCAAGGTCAAAGTTGTGAAGCTGTTGCATCAAGGTCAACGCTGTGAAGTTGTTGCATCAAGGTCGAAATTATGGGTTGAAGTTGAATTTGAGAAGTTGGCACTTGGTAACTTTGGAAAGGATCATCTATCAGAAGGAAGAGTTGACTTGGTGGAGGAGGAAGGTTTGTTGGTTAAGGTCTTGGTTGTCTCACTGTCATATGAATCTACTAAAGGAAGAGTTCTTGACTGGGTTTTCCCCTATATAGGAGTTTTTCCCTAGTTGTGCACCTATATCTGGTGTCTTTGATCTTCGTGTTTTGTTTTTGGTAATTGTTTCATGAACTAAGATAAAAGAACATAAGAAAGATAATAATAACTCAAGGAAATCACACGTAATTATCAATAAGAGAAAATCCTTCAATCTTTATGTTTTCCAACATGGTATCAGAGCGAAGGATAGGAAGGAAGAAAAAGGCAATTTGAAGATCTACTGAAAGGAGAATAAGGAGTCTTAAGAAGTTGAATAAGGGTCATCAAGAAAAAGGATCATGCAAGGGGATAAGCTTACTATCTACATGAACTATGAAAAACTCAATGAAGGGAGAAAACAAACTAGAAGGAGCCCCCAACTACAGGGCATGGAAAAAGACAATAGATCTCATCCTCGAGAAGAATAAAGTTTTGGATCTAGTCAAAGGAAATGTCAAGAAGCCTACACATGAATCAAGTGAAGTAGAGAAAAAAAAGTTCAAAGAAACTGAAATATTGGCCATGAACCTAATAGTGGATGGAGTAAAGGACAACCTCATTCCATTTATATCCAGCATAGATTCAGCTCAAGAAATGTATGAGGTGCTATCCAAATCATTCACAATTAAGAACATTGGTCAAATTGCAAGCTTCAAGAATGAATTAAGATCTATGAAAATGACAAATGATGATATTGTTTCATCATACTTTATAAGGATATCTAGAATCAGAGATGAACTCCAAGCAATAGATGAAGTTGTCCCAGAAAAGGAGCTCATAATTACTGCCTTTCTAGGACTACCTAAATCTTGGAGTGCCTTTGCATCAGGACTTAATAGTTGAAGGATACTCCAACATTTGAACAAATGTGTAATGCATGTAGTCAAGAAGAAGCCAGAATATCGTTGGTAAACAACAAAAAGGAGGATGAAGAAGAAAACACCTCGAATGCCTATTCTACTCATCTCAAGAAGGGAACCTTCAAGAAATTCAAAGGAACAAAGAAGAAAATGGACCTATCCAAAGTCGAATGTTACAATTGCCATAAAATTGGTCATTACAAAAGTCATTGTCTTGAGAATCCAAGAAGTAAGAAGAGAGATATGGATCAAGAAAATGTCGTTGATGAAGCTCCATCTAAGGAGAACAAGGCTGAAGAAGAATCGAAAGTCAACGATTTATACTACTAAGTATCCCTCAAGATTGGATTAAGAGGGAGCCCTCGCCATTTTACCAAAGATAAGTATCTTACTCCTTGTATTATCTTTTCATGTTTGTTTTCCCTCTCTTATCAAGATGTGTTTGTATTATACGTTGATAACTTTTTATATTTTCCGTGTTAGGAAAGCTTGTTGAATACTCAAGGGTTATGGAGGAGACTTCAAAGGATAGACTTGAAGCATGGAAGCAGTTTTTCCCTTCAAGAATTAATGTCATACAAGGTTTGTAAAAAACAAGTCAAAGGTATGTCTTAGACCATAAACCTTGTTATAAAAATTTTGTTCATAGGAAAAAGATATGTTCATTTCCTTTTAAAATTCTTGCTTTACATTACTAACATTGTTATGTCTAGGGTTTTGAATCACAAAGATTCTTGTTAGGGTGATTAATCATTAAATTGAATCTACCCTCATTATATTATTATTCTTATGGAACCCTAAAAAGGTTTGCTATAAAAACCTAACCTAAGGATATGTCATTATGAAACCCTAGTCTACTTAGGGTTATTGATGAAATTTAGAAAAATATCATTTTCTGATGTTTAGGGTTTTGGTATTATTATAATGAAAACACTATTCCTTTAAGGTTTGTTATGTTATGTATTGAATTCGTAGATATTTAGGGTTTGGTTAATTAGGGTTTATAAGCAAGACACTTATATTAGCTAAGATGATATCCTAGGAATGAAACCCTAGGTCTATATTTGTTTGTATGATCAAAACCCTAGTCTAAATGAAATGTATTGATATTTGTGTCTTGAGTTTACCTAGTAGATATTATAGTCATATGCTTGTGCACAATTATGAAATCATAGATATATATATGCTAACCTAATTATTAATGCTCATAGTTTGTAAATTCTAGGGTTTGTAACAAAGCTCTAGTAGCAGTTTGATATTCAAGGACATAATAATATTGTTTCCAATATGATGGTTAAATCTAGGGTTTGCATTTAAGGTATAACATATAAATTATGAAAATGGTTGAACCCTTAGTGTAGATTTGTACTTGTTTGAATTACTTCTAGGGTTTACAATATATCATAGAAGAGTTTGTCATCATATTGAAGCCCTAGATAGAATGAAATTAATTTCTTGATTAAGTCATTTTGTGTTGTGGTCTAGGGTTTGTAACAAAACCCTAGCAAGGAATTGAAGTTTAGAAGTATGTCTCTTGTTGATTATGAACCTAACTAGGTTTAGGTATTTGATGTCTAAAGTCTAAATGCTTCCAATATTGTATTAACATAATTCTAATATAGTTAACTTCATGCTTCTATATATGTATTCGGTTGTACTTGCTATTAAAGTTTTGTAGGTACACAATCTTCAATAATAAAGATCTTTATATAACCATGATAAAGAAAGTTATCAAGATGATGATGATGACCTTGATGAAATCATGAAAGCTTTAAGCTTCTCCGATGTTATAGAAAGTAGTTGGTCTCCCCAAGTTAAGAGGGAGCCCGAATAGAAGAAAGGATACATCTCCCCAGTTGAGAGAGAGGGCATATTATGATAGTCATGATACATACCTTGAAGATGAAATTGGAGAATGAATTGGTGTTGTTGAAGAATGAAAGAAGAAAACAAGGCTTCTGACTAATTGCATATGAACAACTCGATATAAGTGGCATCAAGATGATTCAGGACCCCGAAGCTTTGTGTTTACTTTTTTGTATGTTTGAAATTTTATTATTGATTGGGGTTTGTGTTTGTCTCTCCATAAATGAGGTTGAACACTTTGGAATCATGCTTGGAAAAATGGATATATCTAGTTTATTTGGAGAATTGAAGCATCTAATGTCGGGTGCTTGGGAGGACATCTGGTCGGCCCATGTGTGTCTGATGTCCTGATACCGAAAAGGGAGGGTGGTGTTGGTCATAGATCTCTGACCTTGAACACACACCTAAATCCCTGGGTTGATGGTTAGCAAAATTAAGCATGATGGTACCTAGAGCGGCTGAAAGCTTTAGTCCATCTTAGTCCCACACGGATAGATTACCTTGGTCAGGAATCTAGTCCATGGCACTGAGTGTGTCAGAACTCTTTGTAGTTCATTTTGGAAATATTCCATGTACCTCTATATAGTTGTAATTATGAATACCTCCCTAGTTAAGAGAGACTGTTGAAGAATGTAACTAGGTTCGGTCTTCATAATTGTATTTAAGTTATAATGTAATATATTTGTCAAAAGAAAGAAAAACACATTTAATTATTATTAAAAATGACTTATTAAAGCATGGGTTTCATGCTTGGCTCAATTATTTTTGGGTCAAAGCCTCCATTGCAGGCTTCTAGAGTTTGTGTCAAGTGTCCTTGTCCATGTCATATTGTAAAGAACCCTTCTTGGGATTTATTTTTCAAAGAAGAAATTTATTTTATTGTAAAATAGGTCGATTAGGTCTCCTCCACCAAGTCGGCTTCAAGAAATGACAATTTGGCCTCAACAAAGGAATTCGACCTCACAAACTCACTATATATTGGAGCAACTCTACACATTTGGAAGAACATCTCTCACAAGTTCGAATTGCAGTAGCTGGGAGCAGAAAAAGTGCGAAGTTGAAGAAGGAAGCTGGAATCAAAGTTTTTGGGTCTCTCTCTCTCTCATGTGCAACAAAATTTTGAAGTTGCATCAAAGCTGGGAAACTGCATCGAAGCTGTGAAGTTGTTGCAACAAGGTTGAAGCTGTGAAGCTGTTGCATCAAGGTCGAAGTTGTGAAGCTGCTGCATCAAGGTCGAAGTTGTGAACTTGCTGCATCAAGGTCGAAGTTGTGAAGCTGCTACATCAAGGTCAAAGTTGTGAAGTTGCTGCATCAAGGTCGAAGTTGTGAAGTTGTTGCATCAAGGGCGAAGATGTGAAGTTGTATCAAAGTTGAAATTTTGGGTTGAAGCTGCATTTGAGAAGCTGGTACTTGGTAACATTTGATGTGTGTTTAGTGGCTCTACTCTCCCTGGCGAGTGACCATTGATTGGCGAAAGCTGGAGATGGAGTTCGTGGGGCCAGATGGGAAGATGGTTATACTGAGGGGCATGCACTCATACCCACCACATATGGTCTCAGCCCACCGGATGGAGGCCAATTTGAGACATGGAGATTTCGAGTGGGCAGTAGAGTTGAGGATTTCAGAGGCTGGGGATCAGCCTAAGCCACCCCATCCAAACATTCAGGATATCTTGGATAGGTACCAAGCAATGTTTGGAGACATCCCACCAGTACGGCCACCTAACAGAGGATTTGAGCACACCATTGAGCTGGAGCCAGGGGTGCAAGCAGTCATTACAACCCCTTACAGGCATCCCAAGGCCTACCGGGATGAGATTGAGTGGACCATCCAAAAATTGTTGGATTTGGGGCATATCAGGCCCAACTCTAGCCCTATCGCGTCATCAGTTGTAATGGTGAAGAAGAAAAATGGCATGCTGAGGATGTGTAATGATTATCAGGTCCTCAATAAGAATACTTTGAAGAACTAGTACCCCATTTCCCAGATCGACGAGTTGATGGATGACCATAGAGGAGCTAAGTACTTCTCTAAGATAGACCTACGTTCGGGGTATGACCAAATTAGGATGCGTGAGCAGGACATCCCCAAGACAGCTTTTTGCTGCATTTATGGGCATTTTAAGTTTTTGGTGATGCCCTTTTGGGCTAACCAACACACCGGCCACATTCCAGTCCTGCATGAACCACATATTTCGTGGTCAATTGAGGCATCATGTCAATGACATACTGATCTATAGCAGGACAAGGGAGGAGCACTTGCAGCATCTGGAGGGGGTGCTCAGGATTTTGGAGGGGCAGCAATTCTATTCGAAGTTGTCCAACTACGGGTTTGGGTTCACAAGAGATGCTCTATTTGGGGCACATTATTGGAGAATATCGGGTGAGGGTGCACCAAAAGAAGATCAAGGCCATTTTAAATTGGTCCACACCCAGGAGTGTGAAAAAGCTACGGGGATTTTTGGGCATTTGCACCTACTACAGGAAGTTCGTGAACTGGTTTTCACATTTGGCAGCACCACTCACTAATTTGACCAAGAAAAGTGCATTTGAGTGGACAGATAGGGCGCAAGAGGCTTTTGAGCGCCTCAAATAGGTGATGAGCAGTTGTTCGGTGTTGGCACTTCCAGATTTCACACAGCCCTTTGTGCTCGAGTGCGATGCATCAGGGGAGGGCATAGGAGTGGTCCTGATGAAAGGGGGACATCCAATAGCTTTTGATAGCTGGAAGCTACTTCCCCATGGGTTGTTTTACTCCATTACCAACAAAGAGATGCTAGCCATCATGCATGCATTGGCCAAGTTTAGACAATTCCTAGTGGGCAACAGATTTCGAGTGAAAACATATCACAATAGCCTTAGATTCTTTTTTTTTCTTTTTAGATCTAGGACAATCGGTAACTGGTGAGAGTTGCCTGAGCAAGGCCCGGGTTCAAATCCAACTGGTTGCCACTATAAACCTAGGCTAGGTGCAACAGCCTGCAAGCCGCACACAATAGCAATTAACTTATGCCTCAACAAAAGCCGAGACGTCCACTATGGGGTCGCCTACTCTTCTAGCCAAGACACAACAGGCGTATGTCTCCACGGGGGTTTGATCCTGGGTGGATCTGCTGAAAGTCAAGTGCTTTCACCATTTGCCCCCGAGATTCTTACTAAAGTAGAAAAAGTTGCAAGAGAGGCAGCAAAAGTGGGTGAGCAAAATCCAGGCGTATGACTTTAACATTAAGTATGTCAAGGGTCGGCAAAACGTGGTAGTTGATGCATTGTCTAGGAGGTCAGCTACAATTTCACTTATGAGCCTTGCAATGGATTGGAGGGCATAGTAGTTAGTGGAGTATTCCAAGGACTGACATGCATGCGAGGTTCTTGATGATACAGCTACAGAATACCCGTACAGGGTGATGAACAAGGTGATCTACTATAAGGAATGGATTTATTTCATGCCCAACTCCCAATTGAGGGAGAAGATTATGCATGTTGCCCACGATTCACCATTAGCAGGACACCAGGGTTTCACCAAAACATATAGGGCTATCAGGTAGCGTTTTTCATGGAAGGGCCTCAAGGGCGACGTTTTGAGGCACATTCGGGAGTGTGACACATGCTGGAGGAACAAGGGTGAGCAAACACACCCTGTTGGATTATAGCAACCTCTTCTTGTCCCTAAGGGGCAATGGGAGAGTATTTCGATGGATTTTATCATAGGGTTGCCTGCGGTCCAAGGCAAGGACTACATGTATGTGATGGTAAACAAATTGACCAAGTTTGCCCACTTCTTTGCTATTTCTGCTCGGTCTTCAGCTTCACAGGTAGTTGAACTATTTTTCAGGGAGGGTTTTGAATTCATGGCCTTCCCAAGACCATCATTAGTGATCGAGATAATAGATTCATGGGAGGATTTTAGCAACAGTTATTCCGACTGGTGGGTATTGAGCTTACTCTGAGCACTAGCTATCACCCCCAGACCGATGGGCAGACAAAGATTGTGAACAAGTGGTTGGAGGGTTATTTACGCAACTATGTGACGGGCCAGTAGCATGCATGGATACAGTGGTTGCATTTGGGTGAATACTACTACAACCCAATGTACCACATGTCCATAGGTATGTCCCCATTCCGCGCTTTGTACGATTATGATGCATTGACTTTCGTTGACATGATGCTTGGAGACAATCGGGCCCCAAGGACCAAGGATTGGATACAGGAGAGTCAGGATATCCTACAGGCTCTCAAAGATAACTTACAGACCGCACAGAACCAACAAAACTTGTACGCAGACAAGGGTCAAGTAGAGAGGCAATTTGAGGTTGGGGATTTAGTTTTCCTAAGTCTCCAATCGTACAAACAGTCAACGCTCAAGCAGAAAGGGGCCGAAAAGCTCAAGCCCCATTTTTATGGGCTATATCGAGTCACCAAGAGGGTTGGACAGGTAGCGTATGAGTCGGAGCTACCTCCAGGCAGCAGAGTCCATAATATATTCCATGTGTCTTGCCTCAAAAAGGAACTGGGCCAGGAGGTGACAGCAGCTACAAAGTTACCGCCCTTGGATGATGACGGGCATTTAGTCTTGAAGCCAAAGACCATTTTGGACACCCGTGAGAGGCAATTGCATAACAAGGTCATCAAAGAATTCTTGGTCAAATGGAGAAATTTTCCTAATGAGGATGCCACTTTGGAGGGAGAGTAGGTACTCTAGCACCCATCTTTACAATTGCTTGGGGACAAGCAACATTTAGGCGGGAAGGACTATGATATTCCCACTTAGCAATTATTGCTAAATGAGAATATAATTTTTGTACAATTTTGACAATTTTAGGCTCTAACTTAGGAGAAGTGGGTTGGAGGACCCCACTTCCAATTTTTAATTGATAGAGGCACTCACACTATGCAAAAAAGAAAAATCGAACTCTTAGTGGAACGTGGGGGCTACGAAGAGGGAAATACGCTCCACTTACGGTATTCGAGCTAATTGGGAAGGAAGGGGGTTCAACGATGGGACCCACATGAGGAGGAGGCAGCCAAAATAAATAGAAGGGGCTCACTTCAGTTTGGGGCTTTTGACATTTTGATAATTAACTTGCATCTAACACGCTTGAGTTGTTGAGCCAAGTCTGCACCCGAGATTCTCGAGCGAGTTTCTCACCCCTTGCTTCGGTGGACTACAAGTGCCAGCCCAAGGAGGGACGTCTTATCTATTGTGAGTTGGTTCAACGTTGTTACAAGGATTTCATGGGAACTCATTGCTGCTTTCTGAGCGTAGGAGAGAGTACAAATTGCACTTGGGGAAGTCAGCAAGAGCAGCCAATTTGTGGAGGATTCCAGAGGGAGCATCTGATCATCTTTTGTTGGAGATTTTGGGGAAGGAACAACTACGATTTTTGAGGGAGCCCTTGCTGCTATAGCGTGGTATTTTGGTGACTGTGTGGGCCTGCGCAGGGGAATTTTTCTAGTTACCGTGGGAGTTAGGGAGTTGGCTTGGCGAGCTAATTTGAGTTCGGGAATTCAGGGAGTCATCCGGAGGAGTGAAGCCCAGCATTTTGGCATCATTTTGGAGGGCTACAACAGATATTTTCCAGGAGGGTTATACTTTCCAGCCTATTGTGAAGCACGTGCTAATTGGGGGTCAATTTCAGGCATCAAAACTAGACCAAACCCCTTCTGGGTTTTGGTGGGTTGTTTGAGAGGAGTCTGGCATTAATTTCCTGGAATTTTCTGAGCACCGGAAGAGGATCATACAACAGATCCTTTGTAGCAGACAGTGCAGTTTCTCTAGGGCAACATAGGGCATGGCTAGAGCTACACATTTTACATCTGGGAATTGCACTTTTCCACCTTGGACTTGTCTAGCTTTTCGTTTTGGCAAGCCTAGGTGCACTCAAACCAAACCCCCATTGTCCTACATTTTTATTTAATAAAATGGCTATGCTAGAATTTCATTTTGATGGAGTTCTGGATGTTTACTTATGGATTTGAATTTTTGCGTGTGCATATTGTTATTTGATTTGTTTATCACTGTATTTCCTAAGTACGAATATTACATTGACACTTTCCATGTCACATTACAAGCCCCTTTTACCACCTCTATTCTTCAGGTCTAACTTGCCATTGATTCACTGTAATTTGACACTATCATATGCACACTCCTTGAGTAGGGCCGAAAAAAATTGCCCTAGAGGTTGATGCAGCGAAAACAAATGAAAAAACATAGCATGCCCATAACAAAATAAAAAGAAGGAAACCAAAAAAAGAAAAACATGGTTGGGGCATAGCAATAGCACGTGGGAAAAAGCCCAGCATGAACTCCACCCTCCTCAATAGCCATCAACTAATTCCTGAGCACATGATGCTTTATTACATCAAAAGGAACCCTTATAAGTCCCACCCCTAATGATCAATGAACTACCTCATCTTAAAGGGTTAAATTAAATGTTATATCATAAAGAGCAAGCTATATCCCTTGCGCTATGCACCCAAAATATATGGCATTATTAAAAAGAAGTAATAGGCACACTATAGGGGTGCAAAATGTAGGGCAAGTAAGGTAACTTGTGCCTCCACGATAGCTCCCTCCTTTACATCCATACGCTCAAGATGTGGACACACCCATTAGTTGGTCCCCTTGACCATGGCATTTGGCCATGAAACCTTTTCCCCTCCATTGCCAATCATTTACAATAACAACTATTGATCGAGGGGTTGACCTTGGAAATGCCAACTCCCCATGAGGGTTGAAAGCACCTAATAGGGTTGACCATTAGCCACCCTATCAAGGTAGGAAACACCTGCACGGGACTTGATCTACGTAGATATCGGAAGGTGATCCAAGTTTGAAGTATTAATATGCCCTCATTAGAGGAAATTTCAGACTAAAAGTGCCCATGAAATTTTAACGTACATAATATGTAAACCAACCAAAATCCTTTAAATTTAAAAAGTGGTACATGGAAAAATTTTGGAGGGAAAAAAAAAACCTACTTTTTTTATAGTATTTTTGGCTTATTTCCAATGTTCCACCGAGTTTTTGGGATGCGGAAGCGTGCGAACGGGGATCTGCACAAGGGGGACGTATATAAGCAACCCCAAAATTCAAGGAAATTTCAAGGAAATGGGGGGACGACAAAGTCGTAAAATTATAAAATTATTAAAAATTTAATATATAAAAATTAAAATTAAAATCCCAACAATATATCAATAACTAAATTAGTAAATAGTAAATCTTAATAATTATGAAATATACATCTAAATATGATCATCATTTCGTATTAGATTATTATGAATCATAATTATCATTTGACATTTCTATGATCATCGATGTAAAATTGTAAATCTAAAAGTAAATTACTACATTGAATGCATCATTTGGCATTATGCAATGTTCCACTTAAATTCATCATTTGGCAATGGGCATTAAAATTATGCGAGGTATATCTAAATTAAATTAATCATTTGCCAATTGAAATTACACAATGCAGATCGAAAGTAAATTTACCATATGACAATGACATTATGCTAAAGTCTAAAATAACCATAGAATACTAAAATAAAAGTAAACATAGAAAGCAATGAAATACTAGTAAATTTCTTAAAAAGTACTAAATAATAAATTGCAGCTCCAATCTGGTGGCTCAAAGCCACAAAATGAAAACTGCAGCTCCAAATGTCTCAAGGCCCCGGTCGATGGCAAATCCAAACCATAGCAAATTGCATATTAAAAATGTTGAGCGACAATAGAAGGAAAATGTTGGGCGGCAAGGTAAAATAATAGGATTAATGAGAAATGAATGAGAAATTTGAATGACTATGTTTTAAAATTTTAATTTATCCTTTAGTTTTTATTTTAATTATTTTAATTGTATTAAAATTGTAATTTATTATGTTTTCAATTGTTATTAACAAAAAATTGAAGACATGAAGGAATGTTTTCATCATGAAAAATATAATTCTTTAGTTTTTAAATATGGGTGACAGAAGCATTCCAGAAGCTAAAATCCCAAGAAGCAAAGAAGCACGTCTGATTGAGGCGTGTCTATAATCTGCTTATTTCCTAATAGGTTTGCTCAAATTTCAAGTGTAGACACTCGTTAGATGCGGAATTAAATTTCACATTTAATGGATACCCATTATACATACTTCTGAGAAGACCCACATTGATTAAAATTCAAGATACATTAAAAAATCACGTGACATTGATTAAAATTCAAGATACATTAAAAAAACATTTTTTAAAATTCAAGATACATTAAAAAATCATGTTCAACACACTTTTTTAATGTATCTTGAATTTTAATCAATGTGGGTCTTCTCAAAAGTATGCATAATGGGTACCCATTGAATGTGGAATTTAATTCCACATCTAACGAGTGTCTACACTTGAAATTTCAGTAAACCTATAAAGAGATAAGCCAAAAATTCAATTAAAAAAAGTAGTTTTATTCTTTCCCATCCAACATTTATAACTCTTATTTTATTATTTTCCTATTATTTTATTATTTTTCCTTAGGAGGCCACTTTTAGGCTGAAATTTCCTCTAATGTAACATCCAAGTATGGTCCACTTAGATGCTTTGTGATATTCCTGCTTAGAAATTATGCTAAGTAGAAATATTAATTTTTGCCATTTTTGCTACGATTACGATTTTGACTTAGGAGAAGTCGGTTTGGAGCCCCCACAATTAAACTTAGGCATCTATGAGCCCCAAAACATTACCCTGGCGTCAAATATTGCAGCTATACTAGAGAATGGGACCCATTTGGAAGAAACTGTGGCCCACATGGAGCCTACGCAGTCATTGGAGTGGAATGGAGGTTGGAGGTATGCATGGGGCCCACAAGAACGTTGGAGGGACTTGGACAAAAATAGCAAGGGAGGCTCATTTGAGTCATTCATTCATATTTTCAGAAATTGTTTATTGACAGGGCATGCTTGAGCAGTGAGCCAAGTATGCATGTGCTTTCAGCACACGAGTGTTTCCGAGCGCAGATCCCAGCCTTTGCTTTGGTGGACTTCAAGTGCCAGCGCAAGGAAGGTGTTCCATTTTGGTCCGATTCAATTCAACAGTAAAGAGCCCATAGCTCAGCGCAGAGACTTCTTCAGCAACGCAGAGGCAATCACAGCAGCATAGAAGTTGTGCAATCACTTGAGGGAGTCATTCCGAGAATTGAGGAGTGAAGGGAGATTTTGGAGGAGATTTGGTGGGAAGGCTTGGCAAGCCTTCTAACAAGGATTTCAGGAATTTTTGTGGCTTCCAGAACCGGAATCATCAAAAGGACCAAATTGCCCAGCAGCAGAGACATCCAAGCCCAAGAGGGCCAATTTCCAGGGTCAAGCTTTGGCCAAACCCTTCGTGGGTTATTCTAAGTTTGTTGAGTAGAGGTTGGGATTAATTTCCCAAAATTTTCTGAGCAGCGTAACAAGCTCTAGCAACAGATCATTCGAGGTAGCAACACCATTTCTAGGCATTTCCAGCGCAGAGCTACAGCCAAGCAAAGCAGAGAGATAGAGAGTGTTTGGCACTACATTTTGGGGCTTCTCTAGCTTGCCTTGAGCAAGCCCAGGTGCATTCTTTCCAGCACCTAATTTTTACACTCTTCACATTAATAAAATGGCTCAGAAGCATAGTTTTCACGGTTAATTGGTGTTCTGATGTGTGTATATTTTCTGTGCATTTTTATGTCTATGTGTGCCTATTATTTACTGTAAATTCTCCTTACGGATATTACAGTGGTATCAAAGCTCATAGACTTGGCTCAACCTATGGGAGCAGCGCAGTCTATGACACCGGAAGACAAGCAGAATGTTACATACCGGAGGTAGAGGTACAAAAGTAGGAAAGAGAGTTAGAAATCACTCCATATCCTGTGACCATTGAACCAGAGGTTGTGAAGATAGGAATGGGGGACGTTGAAGGGGTAAGATGAGCAACGAGGAGTTTGCAACTTTGCTCACCTCCTACTAAAGGCAGTGCAGGACCTTTCGAAGAACATTGAGGAGATGGGTCACCGGAATAACAATGGTAGCGAAGGTAAGGGAATCCTAGGGGATTTCCAGGTGGGAGAAGGATCCAACACTTCGTAGCACCAGGCAGCACTTAACCCCAATATGCCTACCATACCATACACACCCCCACAGTCTATCATTCCTTCCTA
The DNA here is from genome assembly GCA_034641835.2 of Pinus albicaulis. NCBI lineage: Eukaryota > Viridiplantae > Streptophyta > Pinopsida > Pinales > Pinaceae > Pinus > Pinus albicaulis. The sequence continues at coordinate 549,895,727 of CM076570.1, forward strand.
GTTTCAAAAGCAAGAGGACAGTAGGAGCAAGAGGAAGCACACTATGGAGAGTACTTCCTGGAGTACTAGTCCTATGGCCCGAAGTTCGAGAGGGCCATTACTTTCAAAGATTTATGTCAGTTGAAGTGTAGAAACAACCCCAAGGGACAGAGAGGCAGAGGCTACACACAGGGGACTAATTTACAACGTACCATGGGGAGGCTATTTCTCCCTACTTTTCATGGCTCCTCCAAGAGCTCGGCCAAGGCATGGGTCGAGAAGCTGGATGTTTATTTCCAACTAAACCAAATGACCGAGCGTGAGGCAATCAAGATTGCCACACTACATCTAGAAGGGGAAGCTCATGACTGGTACTTCCATGGGCTGACCACATTGGGGCACGTAGGGGTCACAGCATATGATGAGTTTACCAGGAGGTGCTAGAGCAGTTCGAGAGGAAGGACCATGAGGAGTATTTTGGGGATCTGACTAGGCTCAAGCAATCGGGGAATGCGGAAATATACATCTCAGAGTTTTTGAGACTATCTGTGATGGTGCCAAACCTATCGGAGTCCAAGAGGATTTACATGTTCATAGAGGAACTGGCAGAGCCATTACGGGCACTAGTGAGGTCAAACAGACCCACTACAGTGCAGGATGCAGTAGGGAGAGCTAGGAACCTACAACATTCCCTACCCAGAGCTAGGGCACCTTTGCCAAACAAACCTGGTTTCCAACAGAGGGGGAGAGACATGAGGGTCCCACCATCGAGAGCCAACCAAGGACGTGGGCAGCTGGACGAGGACACACGGAGAGACCTTCGGAGGAAGAAGCTATACTTCACTTGTCAGGAGCCATGGGCACCAGGCCATAGGTGTGAAACAGGAAGGCCCATTACATAGAAGCCTTCTCAGACAGTGATGGGGAGGAGGAGACATATTTTGAGATGTGAGGAGATGATAGCGCAGCAGCTCAGGAGAGAGGGCCACCAGCACCACCACCAAGGGGAGCTTCATTTGCACATTCTGGAGGGATCCTCGCATCACTGCATGGGGTACCCAAGTTTCCGACTGTGAGGATCAGGGGGGACAATTCAAGGGCAGCGTGTATAAGTGTTAGTGGACAGTGGGGCCACCCACAACTTTATTGATGCCCAAATGGTTCAGAGGAGAGGGATCACCACAGAGGAGTTTGATTTTTTTCAGTTCTTGTGTCCGATGACAGGACTATGCAGTGCACATGCTATGTCCCTGCCTTGACTGTGACCATGGAGAACTACTCCATGACAAACCATTTCTTTGTGGTGGATGTCCCGGATACCAGCATAGTGTTGGGAGTTTGGTGGCTCTATTCACTTGCCAGAGTCACCATTGACTGGCGAAAGTTTGAGATGGAGTTTGTAGATTCAACTGGCAAGCCAATATTGTTGAGGAGTACGCACTCCTACCCACCATAGACAGTCTCATCCCACGTGAAGGAGGTTGACTTGAGGCACGGAGATGTTGAGTGGGCTGTAGAGTTGAGGATTTCAGAGGTTGGGGACGTGGCCAACCCACCACATCCAGAGATTCAGGCCATCCTTGACAGGTACCCTATAGTATTTGGAGATATATTGTCGGGTCAACCACCTGACCGACGGTTTGAGAATACCGTAGAGTTCGACTCGAGAGTACAAGCGGTGATCACTACTCCCTCTAAGCATCCCAAGGCCTACCAAGACGAGATAGAGAGAGCCATCCATGAGATCTTGGCACTAGGGCACACTAGGCCCAGCGTTAGCCCATTTGCTTGATCAGTTGTTGTAGTGAAGAAGAAGAACGGGTCCCTACGCATGTGGATTGATTATAGGGCCAGCCACAAAAAGACCATGAAGAACTGCCACCCCATCCCACGCATTGATGAGTTGATGGATGATGTAATATCCCTTTTCAAGGATATATCTAAAACACAAGCAAACTCCAACCAAAGATGGACTGGGAGGGCATTTACCAGATATTTCACCGCTGAAAAGAGGGTGAGATCTGGAGGCTATCTGGCCCTTTCCAAACTCTGTCTAAGAGTATGGGGAAAAACACACCAAGTGGTATAGTAACTGGAATGCTCGAGGAGAAAAATAACAGTAGTGCAAGCATAAAATAGCATATATATAGAACATGTAACAGATACTCAAGAAATGTAAAGAGATAGCTAAGCCATTTTATTATGTTGAGAAATATAAGTGAGTACAATAGGTGATCAGAGTGATGGCACCTAGACTTGCACAAGGCAAGTGAAGAAATACTCTCAGAATGCTGATGGAATGGCTGCTCTCTGATCTACGTTCAAGCTACTAGAAAACTGTCGTGTAGCTACTACTATTGGAACAAGATGAGTATCTGGGGCTGCTCCCCTACTCGGAATAAGCTGAAACTCTGGAATCAACCTCTACTCACCAAACCCAGAAAAGCCCAGAGAGCGTTTCTAGAATGGCCGACCCCCGAAAATCACCCCCTTGAGGATCTACGCTATCCTCCAAGGCTCTGCACTGGCACTGAAGGGAATCCACCAAAATACTGCCTCAAACTCTGCCAAATCCTCCAGTTGGCAAGGGCTGGCCCCTTGCTCAATCTCTAAGCTCGAAACCTCCAAAAGACACCCAATCCGGAGCTCCCAAGAAATGGACTGTGTCCTCCCTCTCAGGACTGCACAGTCTATGAATGCACTGCTCCTCCACAAAAGCCAAACGCGAAACCTCCTACAAAATACTGATGGGACAACCTCACTCGAGCAGGCACTCAAAGTCCCCCGGGGCTGAGGGTGAGATCTCCGAACGGAGACACTCAGTGCACTAAACAGTGCTGCAGACTAGCTAAACAACCAGCGTGCTCAAGAAGTCCAAATGAACAGCTCAATATCATAAACATCGAATGACCAAAATGAGGAGGCTCTCCTCTCTATATAGCATTGGCCTCTCTCAAACCCTAAGGCCCACCTCCTCCAACATAGCCTCCCTTTGCCACGTGCTCAACTTGGCCTGCGCAGTCCCTCCATGTCGCCTACGTGGGCCCCCTCTCTACGTGGTCTCTTGGCCCCCCTTGGCTCACTTAAGTTACAACGTTGTGTCTACTAGGGAGTGCACTTTATTTTTAGAGTGAGTTATGTCCCCTCTACTCACTTTTATTAATAATCTAACTACATAAGGAAAAATTGACCAAAATCGAATATTCTAATTAGCCATTGCTAATTGGAAATATTACAGTCTCCCCCAGCAAAACATTGCTTGACCCCAAGCAAATATAGTGATGGATGCTGCAATATCTTCTCACTGTCCCAAGTGGCATCCTCATCCGGCAAATTCTTCCACCTCACCAAGAACTCCCGGATTGTCCTGTTCCGCAGCTGCCTCTCCCTGGTATCAATAATGGCCTCGGGCTGTAACACCAAATGCCCCTCATCATCTGTAGGCGGTAGCTCCTCTGTCACTGTCACTTGCTGCCCCAATGCCATCTTCAGGCATGATACATGGAAAATGTTATGAATCTTGCTGCCTTGGGGCAGCTCCAACTCATAAGCAACCTGTCCAACCCTACGTATCACCCTGTATGGCCCATAAAAATGGGGCTTGAGCTTCTCAGCTCCCTTCTGCTTCAGTGATGACTATCGGTATGGCTACAAACATAGGTAGACCAAGTCTCCTACCTCAAACTGTCTCTCCATCCGACCCTTGTAGGCATACAGCTTTTGCTGGTTCTGCATTGTAGCCATGTTATCCTTGAGAGCCTGGAGAATGTCCTGACTCTTTTGGATCCAATCTTTGGCTCTCGGAGCCTTGCTAGCACCAAACATCACATCAGCAAAAGATAAAGAACGGTATCCATACAAAGCATAGAACGGAGACATACCGATGGACATGTGATGTGTGTTGTTGTAGCAATACTCCCTTAGATGCAACCACTTTAGCGACGCTCTCTGCTACCCACTAACATAGTTACGCAAGTAGCCCTCCAACCACTTGTTAACTATCTCTGTCTGCTCGTCTGTCTGTGGGTGGTAGCTGGTGCTCGGTGTCAACTCTATCCCCACCAACCGGAAAAGCTCCTGCCAGAATCCGCCCATAAAGCGGCAGTCCCTGTCACTGACGATGGTCTTGGGAAGACCATGAAACCTGAAGATCTCTCTGAAGAACAGCTCTGCCACCTGTGCTGCTGAATAGTGTGCGGATATGGCGAAAAAGTGTGCGTACTTCGTCAGCCGATCAACAACGACGTATATACAGTCCTTTCCCTACACCATGGGCAACCCTGTGATGAAATCTATAGAAATGCTCTCCCATTTCCCCTCCGGAATGAGAAGAGGCTGCAACAAACCTGCGGGATGGTTCATCTCCCCCTTGTTTCTCTGGCAAACCTCGCACTCCTTGATATGCTGGAGCACATCCTCCTTGAGGCCCTTCCATAAGAACCTATCTCTAATGGCCCAGTAGGTTTTGGTAAACCCCTGATGGCCGGACAATGGTGAGTCATGTGACGCCTGAAGTATCTTCTTCTTGAGCTGGGATCCCTCGGTCAAGAAGATCCTATCTCTATAGTAGATGATCTCATCTATCACCCTGTATCTGTCATCTGCCACCTGACCATCCAGAGCCTCACAGGCAAATCTGTCCTTGGAGTACTCCACCAAGAGTCGAGCCCTCCAATCTGTATCCAAACTCATCAAAAACGACG
>CM076570.1:549900508-550134022 GCA_034641835.2 Pinus albicaulis
CCCTTGCCTTGACTGCGCAATCCTCATTGGAAACTCCACTGAGTGTTGGATGCAATCAATGCATCACTATAGTCACAACTGATAGTCACACTTGCTCTTTCACCTATCTCTCCACTGGTCTCCACTGAAACTGCCATGCACTGTAGTTAACTGATGTATTCTTCAGTTGATTAATGAGTTATTATTTGTGAATTAATTAACTAATTAATTCACTCCACTCTCACCAGTGTATCAATCAGTTAGACTAGATACAACTAGCTCAACTGAGTTTAACTCAGTTAATGGAGTTAAACTAAATAACAACTCCATGAACTACTCTTCCAAATCTGTCATAACTTTGCCACTTCAGTTTTAACTGAGTCCTCCATGCATGAACCACCATAAACCCTAGGAATTGCGTAATTCCTTCAGCCCATTGATTTTCCAAATCTGTATACTGAAATAAAGTGCTCCAAGAGAATAAGTTGATATTTAGAGTCTGATTATTATTAAGGGCTAATAATAATCGACACTTCTATTTTTAAATCGACGATCTATAAATAGACTTCGCCCAATATTCTAAAAAAATAATTTCATCTATTTTTCCAACTCGACCAACCATCCACAAATAGTATCCCAACTTAAAAACAGACTTGCGCCAAAAGGCCAGGGCCCAATTATAGTGAAGGCGACCATTTTCACTAAGCTCATCATCTTGTTGAATCTCAACACTCCCTCTCAACAAGACAGGGATTATCCTTCACCCTGATCCTGCCTCTATGGTATTCAAATTTTATCCTACTAAGCGCCTTCGTCAGAATATCTGCATCCTAATCTTCCATAGGAATGTACTGAAGCAACATGATCTTTCGCTACACACAATCTTTGATATGATGATACCAGATATCAATAATTTTAGATATATCATGAAACACAAGATTAATTGAGAGTTTAATGCAACTCTGATGATCATAATGTATCACTGTAGGACGAAACGTAACCGAACAAACCGACTAGGATCTTCCTCATCCAGATAGCCTCACATGCAACTTGACTTACTTCCATGTATTCCGCTTTCGTTGAACTGAGTGCCACGGATCTATGTTTCCTGCTATACCAAGAAAATGTTGTAGATCCAATACTGAAGACCCCTCCTGATGTGATCTTTATGTCCGTTGGGCTTCCCACCCAATCTGCATCCGTGAAGCCATGCAACTTCACCTCATCCATCAATTTGTACCATAAGTCATAATCAGATGTGCCCCTGAGATATCTCAGTACATGCTTTCCCACCTTCCAAAAGAGCTCGGTAGGCTTAACTATCGGGGCCAGAAACAAGCCCATTTGACAGCATACGTGTATGGGGTCTTGTATTAACCAAATACGGTGAGCGAACCCACCAAATCACGATAAACAACAACATCCACTACCTCTCGCCAATGTATATCCTCTTTCTTCCAATTTCCTGGAAGAGAAGTGTCGATAGGCTTACAGCCTTGCATGTGAAACTTCTCCAGTATCTCCCGGGAATACTTGCCATGAGACACAAACATTTCACCTTCCCGCTGCCATATTTCCAATCCAAGGAAATAATGAAGGAGGCCCAAATCCTTCATCTCAAACTCCTTTGCAAGATCTGCCTTGCATGAGTGTATCAACTGCTCATCACCCATTAGTATTAAATCATCAACATAAAGAAAAATGATTAGAAGCTTACCCTCCACCACAATTTGGTATAGGTTTGCATCCGCCTCACTCTTGGTGAAACCAAGTCCGGTGAAATAGCTGTCGATCCATGTGTACCAAGCACGAGGTGCTTGATTCAGCCCATACAATGCTCTTTTGAGCCTGCACACATGCGACTCACTGTTGTAGATCTCAAATCCTTCAGGCTGCTCAATGTACACCTCTTCCTTAATGATCCCATTAAGGAACGCAACCTTCACATCCATCTGATGAATGTGCCAACCCATCTACACTGAGAGAGAAAGGATGGTCCTTATGGAAGAATACCGTGCGACAGGTGCAAAGGTTTCTTCATAATCAATCCCCTCGATTTGTGAGAAGCCTTGGGCAAAAAATCTTGCCTTATACTTATCGACGCTCCCATCAGCAACTTGCTTTACCTTGTAGATCCATCTTGATCCTACAACTGATTTTCCCACCGACCTTGGAACAATCTCCCAAGCACTGTTTCTAACAATGGAGTCATACACCTCTACCATGGCATCTACCCATCTGGGCTCCTACACTGCTTATTCAAAAGAATATGGCTCTATCATGATACACTTGATCATCAGAGCCATGTATCCAGTAAAACGGTCAGGTGACTGTCTTTGTCTGCGCTGTGATGTAGGGACTCCTACATTCCATGCGGCATCAAGCTTCAGTCTCTCAGCTTCTGTGGTACGCTTTCTGCCTTGTCTGATGTTTGGTTCTACATGAGTGGACTCCTCCACTCCATGAATCTCCTCCTGTGGATGATCCACATCTAGAGGCTCATCTTTGGGAATAAGAAGTTCCTCCTCTGCATGCAAGTGTAGCTCCCTCTCAAGCGACAAATTCATGGCTTTCACCTCATTGAATTTTATATCTCGTCGCACCATAGTCATTCGACTGTCTATAAAATACACACGATAATTATGGGGTGTTTATGTGTACCCCAAAAATATCCAAACTTCTGCAGTCGGATCCAACTTCTTCCTGGTGTCCTTTGTCACATGAATGTAAACAGATGAGCCAAAAATATTCAAATGAGAAATATCAGGCTTCTTACCAGTAAAAGATTCTTTAGGTGTACTCATGCCAAGTACTCTATGAGGACAACGGTTTTGCACATAACTGTAGTGTTGCATGCTTCTGCCCACAAGTGCATCAGTAGGCCCTGGTCATGCATCATCGCTCGTGCAACACCCACGATCATTTTTTTCTTCCTCTCCACGACCCCATTCTGCTGTGGGTTATGAGGCGCTATGAGTTCTCTTCAAATTCCTTCTTTGCTATAGAAGTCTTTGAATTCGCCCGAGATGTATTCACCACCATTATCGCTCCATAGAGATTTCACTTTCTTCCCCGACTCATTCTCCACCAATGCTTTAAACTCACAGAACTTTGAGAATTTTTTTCTCTTCTTCTGCATGAAGAAGATGCAACATCTATGAGAATATTCATAAAAAAATATAACATAATACTTATGTTTTTCTGTTGAAGCAACCGAGAAAAATCCACACACGTCTATGTGAATTCTCTCCAGGATCACCGAAGCACGGTTCTTCTTCTCATGAAAAGTGTTCTTCACAAACTTACCCATAGTACATCCCTTGCACTGATCTGACTACGCAAGAGTACCCTTGGGAAGTCTAGTAGAAATCTATTGCAAAATATTCAAAGCGCCATGGTGAAGATGGCCCAATCTCCTATGCCATAATTTGCCCTCATCTCGGCTCACCACTTCTTCTGCTTTGCCCACCATTGCACCATAGCCATCTGCCTCCAGATTGGAGAGATTCTTAACTCGAATCCCTATCTTCTTGGTTTTACCCATTGTTTTATGTCAAAGGAAGGCTTGTCCCTCACTGAAAACAACGTCATAACCTTTGTCTTCCAACATTGCGACTAAGACCAAGTTCTTCTTCAGACCTAGAACATGCATAACATCTTTCAACATATATGGATTACCTGACTCCCTCTCAAAGGTAATGGTCCCAATTCTAGTCTCACTGTATCGACCATCATCGCCCATCTCTATATGCATTTGAAGAACCTTCTCCTCCAAGTCACTAAACAACTCCTTGTCTCTTGTCATATGGAAAGACACACCACTATCAAGATACCACACCAATCCCATTGAGCTTGAAACCAAGCATGCGATCAAAGAGAAATAGTTCAAATTGTGAGGCTAAGGCCTCTCCAGCTGTAGCTCCAGCAACCTTCTTGTTCTTCTTCTTATGTGGGAAGTTAGTGGAAAAATGCCTATGTTTGTGACAGTGAAAACACTTCACCTTGGACAAATCCTAGTTCTTGCCTTTTGCTTCAGATTTTGAAGGAAATTTCTTCCCCTTCCCTTTCCTTGCTTTGGCAGCCAAAGTGAAATTCTCTTCATCTTCATTCTTCAATGAAGAGCCATCCCTGGTACTTCGCCTTATCTCCTCCTGCACAAGATCCAACCAAAGTCACTCCCATCCCGACAATTTCTCCCGTCCATTGACAAATTCTTCGTAGCTATGCCAACTCTTCAGAAGCCCAAGGAGATCCAAGCTCACAAAGTCTTCATCATCAACATTAATCCCGACACTTCCCAGTTCATCCCTATAGTGGACAAAATTCGTGAGATATTTTGGAATACTGTCGCCCTTCTCCATTTTTATATTTCTGAGCTTATCTTTCAGCGCCAACTTCCTCTGGTCGCTGCTACTTTGGAACAAATTTTTCAAAGCCTTCCACATTAAAAATGGAGTGGATTTCCCATTAAGGCTAGACACAATATGGTCCTTCACACCTTCCAACAGAATTCTTCTTGTCTTTGCTATCTTCTTTTTCCATGCGTCAAGTAATGCAACATCGCTAGATCTCGGATTAGGAACATCGCTATCGATGAAATCCTTCAGTCCATTATGCTCCAGCACCACCTCCATCCTATCCTTCCAAGTTATGTAATTCGAGCTCCCATCAAGGGCATACTCCAATCACAACCCATTGAAAGACATTTCAATGTATACTCAACTGTCTCACTAAAAATTTTCTGTAGCAAATTCGAATTGTCCACCAGCACAAACTCAGTAAGTCTTCACAATTGAAATATTCAAGAATTAACAGTGCTCCGATACCATGTAGAAATTATATACAAGATGCATGTATATATTCAAATTTTCCTGATTTAACAATATTTTATATTCTTGCTAAATACAGAATCCTTCCACTGTTAATCTTTTGCGGAAATTTAAACATTCAATTGCAAACACATGAAGTAATAAAAACAATCGCACATAACAAAGTTGTTTAACGGGAAAGCCTGAAGCTGAAAGCCCCAAATATCATATATTATGTATCATGGAGATCATGTAACAATCTCATAAAAATCTTAGTACATCAAGCTCTCAGTACAATCAATCGTCACACACTAATCAGAAGAAATCTGCAAATCCATGCACCGATTTCTTGCCACCTAATAGCCTGCCTCCACTGCGCAATCCATGCTGAAGAATAGCTTTGAATGAATTTGAGTTACCCTTGCCTTGACTGTACAACCCTCATTGGAAACTCCAATGTGTCTGTGGTGCAATCAATGCATCACTATAGTCACAATAGATAGTCCATCGTGACCTTTCACCTATCTCTCCACTGGGTCTCCATTGGAACTGCCATGCACTGTAGTTAACTATTGTATTTTTCAGTTGATTAATGAGTTATTATTTGTGAATTAATCAACTAATTAATTCACTCCACTCTCACTAGTGTATCATTCAGTTAGACTAGATACAACTAGCTCAACTGAGTTTAACTCCAATATTTGAGTTAAACTGAATAACAACTCCAGGAACTACTATTCCAACTCTGTCATAACGTTTCCACTTCATTTCTAACTAAATCCTCCATGCATGGACCACTAGTAAACCCTAGGAATTTCGTAATTCATTCAGCCCATTGATTTGACAAATCTGTGCACTGAAATTAAGTGCTCCAAGAGAATAAGTTGTTGTTTATTGTTAGATTATTATTAAGAGCTAATAATAATCGACACTTCTATTTTTAGATCGACGATCTATAAATAGACTTCACCCAATATTCTAAAAATATAATTTCATATATTTTTCCAACTTGACCAACCATCCACAAATAACATCTTGCAACTTCTAAAATATGATCACCTTGTCTTAAAATAGACATAGTCTAAAAATAGACTTGCACCAAAAATAGCCTGCAGGCCCACTTAGTGAAGGTGACTCATTTTCACTAAGCTCATCATCTTGTTGAATTGCAACACCTTATTTCATGACATAAGTTGACTCTTATGGTGGCGAAACAAATGAGACCTAGAATCTGACCTAGATGAAGTTGTGGTGAATGAACTTAGATCCTAAATGATAAATGGATGGCAGGACCTCTAAGATGATAATGACCATGAATGGAGTGTAGGGAGTATCATTTCAGACCTAGACATATTCATTGAACAAAATTTTATTTGAAAACTGACTTGAAACATGAAATTTTGACCTAGGACCACTACTAAGAAAATATGAAAGAGTACATTTGATCACTGAACATTTGGACACTAAAATAGCCAAGTGCATTAGCCAAAAAGATATATAAGTCAGTGAAATAAATAGAAAATATTGGTACAAAATACCTTTATCAAATAGTTAGTCAAGATCAATCATTCAAATTGGAACTTCCCGATGAAGATAATGGTCTTTGGACCATGGATTTTGATGGAGGCTTACGTAAGGAAGAGGCTGGAATTTGAGTGTGGATTCAAAGTCCCATGAATCAATCATCTAACCTTCCTCCTAATGTTTGAATTTATTCTTACAAATAACCATTTTATTGTTTAAACAATGAGGCAAAATATGAGGCTTTGATAGCCAGTCTCAAAATTCTTAAGAAATTAGGTGCCAAGAAATTTTTTACGTATGGCGACTCCGAATTGGTAATAAATCAAGTCAAAGGGGAATACCAGGCCAAGCATTCTAGAATGCGAGCTTACCAAAATGTAGCTTTAGACATCCTCAAGACTTTCACTAAATATACTTTGTCACTGATTCCAAGGAAAAACAATCTTATTATTGATTCTCTAGCCACTTCATCCAGCATGTTCAAAATTCCAGTGTATCCCTACAAGAAGTATGAAATAAACATCAAGCATCACCCTACTATTCCAGAAAATGTTCGGTAATATAAATTATTTCAATATGACAGAAAATTAAAAATTTCTTGCAGATGGAAGAGGATTTTGTGAGTTGACAAATGGATGATAAATTTTGTGAAGAAGATCAAGAAATGCAAGCAGCAGAAATGAAGGTACTGTAGTTGAAAGATAACTCCATTCCAAGAGGTCTTGTACCTTTGGAGTAGTTTTTTGATCAAGATGATGTTGCATGGAAACCAACAATGCTTCCAACTAAAATAGGAGTGGAAGGCCTCAATCTTGGCACTCCTAAGAAGCCCAAAATGGTCAAGATATCAAAATTTTTGAGCCCAGAAATGAAAGGTAAATATGCAACACTCATGTCTCAGTTTACTGTTGTTTTTGCATGGGAATATACTGATCTGAAAGTGTATGATAAGAGTATAATTCAACACACCATTCCTTTAGAACCTGATCAGAAGCCTTTCTTCCAGTTTCTTAGGAGGATGAATCCCAAGTTTCTGCCCTCCATTAAAAAAGACGTGAACATATTGTATATTGCTAGTATTATAGTTCGTTTCTGTTTTTAAAATTCGATGTCAAACTTAGTGCCAGTAAGAGAAAACGGGTGAGTTTCTCTTGTGTATAGATTTATGTAATTTGCATAAAGTATCACTGAAAGACAACTACCCACTTCCAAAGATGGATCATAACTTGCAAAGGGTGGTTGGTTCTTCTAAACTTTAATTATTGGATGGATATTTCAAGTATAATCAGATTTTAGTTCATTCGGATGATCAAGAGAAGACGTCCTTTACAACACCATGGGGTAATTTTACGTATGCTAAGATTCCCTTTGGGTTGAAGAATGTAGGAGAAAATTTTCAGTGAGAGATGGATATCACATTTTCCAATAAAAAGGATGTCTTTTTGGTCATTTATCTTGACGACATCATAGTTTTTTCCAAGACAGATGAAGAGAACTTACAACATTTGAAGACAGTTTTCCAAAGGTGCAGAAAATTTGCATATCGTTGAATCCAAAGAAGAGTTTGTTTGCTATGGAAGAAGGGAAATTCTTGGTCACATCATATCTAAAGATGACGTCCAGATAGATCCTTCAAGAATGGAGGAAATTCAAAATTTGGACTATCCTAGAAGCAAGAAGGAAATCCAATGATTCAATGGTAAAATAAATTTCTTGAGAAGGTTTATTCCTGACCTTGCTGAACATTTAAGGGAAATTACTGACATGTTGAAGAAATACAGTGAGGTGAAATTGTCCGATGAAGCAAAGAAATCATTCAATCAAGTTAAGTTTGCATTGTCTCATGCTCCAATTCTTATTAGCCCAGATTATACACTTGATTTCATCATTTTCTCCTTTGATTTTGAACATACTTTAGCTGTTGTCCTTATGAAAAAGAAAGATAAGAAAATAGAACAACCCATTTCCTTCTTCAGTAGAAACATAAGGGACACATCCTTGAAGCACAATATCATTGAAAATAATTCCTTGGCGCTAGTTAAAGCATTGAATGAATTTCGAGTCTATGTTCTTCATTCTCATGTTCTTTCATATGTCCCAAATTCCACTGCCAAAGATGTGCTAACATAAAATGATCTGAAGGTTGGCGTGGCAAGTGGATAACTGTTATGTTGGAGTACGACTTAGAAATAAAACCTACAAAACTGATCAAAGTAAAAGGCTTGGATAATCTCATGGTGGAATCAAATTTACATGCCTTGGACACCAAATTTATTGCTGCATTATCTGAGGAGCAAAAGGTTGATTCATTAACTCAGGTATATGAATTTTTTACTTCATCAACGTGGTATGCTTATATTGTTCATGTGTTGCAATATTTGAATCCTCCCCTTGGTTTTCCTAATAGTAAAGGTAGATCTACAAAGTTGAAGGCTCTTAAATATTGCATTCTTAACAATGTTTTATATTGGAAAGATCTAGTTGAGGTTTTATTAAAATGTTTGTTAGAAAGTGAACTTGAAAAAGTGATGAATGAATTTAATAAAGGTGATTGTGGTGGTCAGATTTTCTGGAAGACTACCGCAAACAAGATATTGAGGGCTGGATTTTATTGGCCAAGTTTGTTTTCTGATGTTTACAAAATTGTCATGACTTGTCATGAGTGTCATTTTTCAGGGAAAGAGAAATCTCTTACCGATGCCCTTGAAACCAATTGCAGTTCAAGCACCCTTCCAATAGTGGGGGCTTGATTTTATTAGAAATATTCACCCTCCATATTCAGCTCAGCATAAATGGATACTCACTGCCACCAATTAATTCACAAAGTGGATCAAGGCTAGCCCCATGAGGCAAGATACAGACACTATCATTATTCAGTTTATGGAGAGAAATATTTTGTCTCGTTTTGGCTGCCCATAGAAAATTATCACTGACAATGTAGCTGCCTTTAATTCCAAAAATATGATAGAATTTTGTGATAAATATCACATAAGAATTGGGTATTCTACAACATACTATCCTGAAGGCAATGTGTTGGTTGAATCATCAAAAAAATCATTGGTAAACATAATCAAGAAACTACTGCAAGAGACGAAGAGAAATTGGCATAAAAAGTTAATAAATGCTCTAGGGTGGAAAGAGTTAGCACAAAGATATCTATCAACATGTCACCCTTTTAGCTAGTTTATGGTGTAGAAATAGTGTTTCCTACTTCCTTAGCAGTGTCAGCGATGAAAATTCCGCAAGATATCGATAGTGAGCCAAACGAAATCCAACAAGGAATCAGTCAAATGATTCATTTACAAGAGTCAAGGGAAGACGTTTTCAATCACACTTCAGAGCTTTAGGAGAAGATCAAGAATATCTATGACAATAAAACCAAAGCTAATGATTTCAAATTAGGAGATGTTGTTATTCGTTGGGATGATCGAAATGAAGACAAAGGAAAACATGGTAAGTTTGATAACCTATGGAAAGGTCCTTACAAGATTACAAAATTCAGGGGAAATAAAGCATTTTTGTTAGAAGATCTTGATGGGTAGGAAATTTTAGGAGGACCGGTGAATGGTAGGTTCCTCAAACACTATCTCACATGATCTTGAAGAAAAATGTTCACTTTCATTGTAAATAACATTTTATTTGTTGTCAAAGAATAAGGAAGTTGTCACATAATTGTGAAGCCCGAGGAGAAGGCCACGAGGATTCTACGATCAACTGATGTTTTCCTTTCTAAAAGTTCAAAAATTCAACCCATTTTTTGAGTCAAAGTCATTTTCGGTCTTAATTATCCATTTTGGTTTGTTAAGTTATTTCAGTTTCCAGTTATTTTTGACTCCATTGCCCAATGGATGAGGCTACCTGGTCTATGGTGTTATTGACACCTCCTAAAGGAGATGCCATCCCCAGTTGGAGCCAATGTTAGTGTATAAATGTTTCATTGATCAAATACACTCTCTCAGGTTTATTTGGTAGAAGTCTTTGGTCAAAATTTTATTATTTCAAACAAATTTTATTCACTAGATGTTGTCTAGGTCAGATGTTGCTCCCTCCACCCACTCATGGATATCATCAAATTCAAGGTCATATCATCATTTAAGTATCTAGGGTCATAGATTAGTTAACATACCAATCATTTAGGTCATGGTCTAGGCTTCTTTTGTTTTTCCATCATAATGCCAATTATGTCATATAAGAAACGCAAATAAGATTCATTTTCATTTCTCAAGTCACCTTCATTGGGAGTTAGCAAAGTCAGGAAATAAAACAAAGAGAAACTTTTCATTTTTTCAAAGAATTATGCTGCATTGTTAAAACTTTCAAAATATATTTTCCTCAAAGTACATATAATGTCACTAAATCCAAAAGAAAAGTTTGTAAGTTTTAAAGGGAAATGAAGCTTATTTTAATTTCATTTCATCATTTTGTTTTCAAGAGCTCCTCTCTCATGCTCCATAACTCTCCAAAACCATATAGAGATCGAAGTCCACCATCAAAAACCGATCCATGCTGCTGCACACTATGTTTCTGCTCCACGCTACGTTTCTAGGGCAGCCACACTACGCTTCTGGTAATCTGCCATGTTTTTAGAATTCAATGTCTAAGAATCCATCGTAAGGGTCAATTCATCATTTCAAAAGTTTCATATTCAAGCCAGTAAGTGAATAGTCACCTCCTCTCATTCAATCTAGTTTCTTCAACAAAAGGTGGATTCCCTCTTCTAGGGTTTTTCAATAGGTTTTGTTATTTTGTTGATGTTTGGATAGCTTTAGTAAGGAAACCCTCAGTTTCATCACCTAAACACCTTCACATATAACTCATACACCCTAAAAAATCAATCCTTATCATTCGTATATCTCATTTCTCCTATTTTCACTCAAAGCCTAATCCTCACTACTTTTTTACAGAGATACTAGGTTAACTATTTGTTTAGACCCTTTTGACCTTTTCCCCTTACCCATTTCCAAAAATTTCACTTGCGCTATGTTGCTAACCTACCACCCTATCTCCAAAATTTTTTATGGATCTTTCCCTAACTCCAATCCCTCTCATCTCTGTCCCTAAACTAACTGCATCATTCTCCCCTATTTTCCTAAGCTTCATCCTTCCTTTCCTTCACATCAAGCTAGTTTTTTTTGTCTGACAAACATCATGGAATGTGAGAAGAAAAATTATAACAAGTGAGGTAATCATTCTGGATTTGAGCCATCCAATTTGCAGGAGATCAATGATTCTTCCTATGACAATAAATCCTTTGAATACACTGGATGTTTAAGGTTTTGTGAAAGAATTCAAGAGGTAGGCTGTCATGCTCAATTGACAATCCTCGTTGCCACCAGTTTTAGAAGAGATAAGGCTAACATAGCAGGGTTTGAATTCAATATATTAGCAGATGTAATAGCCTTAACAACATGTATCCCAAACCATGGAGAAATATGGTTCAAAGGGATGGATTTGGACATTGAGAACTATAAATTTTTCTTAAAACCACATTACAAAGATGCTCCTGAACACACCTTTCCCTTCAGGCATTTACTTGATAGGTATGCTCCTTTAATGAAGTTGATCATGAATTATTTTACATGTTAAGGGAGGTTCTCAAGATTATACCATTACCACAAAAGGCTATTGAAGCATTTCACTAGCACCAAGCCGTTGAAATTGCTTCATTATATATTCAAAAGTCTAGTCAAAATGACTGAAAAAGTACAAATTAAAGGCAAGGATCACCAAGCTAGTTTGTTTCACCATTTTTTGGTCAAGGTTATAGTCTTACATCATCTCTCACAAATCAATATGTCCTCAGAAACATTCATGAAGTCAGTTGCTTCTATGCCCACTATTAGTCCACCTATCATTCAAAGCATACCATCAGCATCATCAAATCCCTAGGAGATTGGCTCTCCAGGTAGACCAGCAGAGGTTCCAAAGACGTCGAGTGCCGAAGTCACTAAAACTTATGAGAAGGGTAAAATGTTTGTATTTTTTCCTAAGATCACTAAAGGTTTACTTCCACCTGAACCTATAAATAAGAAAGTATTGGGAGAAACTATGGAGCAACCACCTATGCATGAGAGTGAGTCACCCTTGCAACAACATGAGGAGATATAAAATTTGGAGTTTGATAGGAAGAGGTGGAAAACAAGTCAGCTGAAGAGATAATCAAGGAAAAGTAAGCAAATATAATAGAGCTCAAGGATAGCCTCTCAAGGGAAAATTTCATGACAACATTTCTACAAGAAGAAAACATGCAACTAAATGTAAAACAATGCTCCTAAGAAAACCTAAGGTAGACCTTGAGGTAGAGAAAGGTTAGGGAAAAGCAGTGATAGATGTTGATCAGTTTGAGGTCAAAGAAGCTCAAATAAAGAGAAGTAGGCCAAAAACAAGAGGATTAACCAAGCAAAAAGAACAATAAACAAATTTATCTCCTCCCTTAGGTCCACAAAGTTTTGATGATTTGATTACTATTGATATTGAACAAGACAAAGAGTTTTTGCTTGAAAAGGTAAATGAGAATCTAGAGTAACTCTTGAAGAAGGCAGAAAGAGACAATAACCTCTAGAGGCACATGGTGAGACACTACTTCACTAGGAACCAAATTGCCAAAATCAGGGTTAATAATTTGAAGAAAAACTTAAAGAAAAACTAATCAAGCTAAAGAATAAGAAAAAGTTGGATTTGCTGGCTGAGGCATCTCTAGATGTTTATATCACCATTCAAGGATTATATGGATTAGATTTCAATAAGTTTTGAGCGATTTTTGTATTTTTTTTGGATTTTTGAGAAAATTTTGGCAATTTCACTTTTGCAGAAGCGTAGCATGGCGATGCTACACTTTTTCTCAGAGGCTCCAATGGGGGTTAGATTTACACGATTGGATTTATTTTGAGGTTTTTGTGAAACCAACTCCAAAAATAGAAGAAAAGAGAGATCAATGCTTTAGAAATCAGCCACTTCAAGAGGGCAACCTCCGATACATTACATAAATGAACAATTCTTGGATGATACAAATGAAAAAACCTCCTTTCTATATATAGGAGTCCATGGGGCCACAATGTAATCCTAGTGGGGCCACAATGTAATCCTAGCTTACCTAACAATAACAATTTAAGGGCTCAATAATAAAAATATGGGGGTTACAGGGGTATAACAATAACAATAAGGGGGTTACAATAACAACAATAAGGAACTATACTAGTAATATAGGGACCTAACATGCTCCTCTCCTTCAAAAAAGTGTTTTCCTCAATGCTTGAGTAGCTCCGGGTGCTTTTGTATAAAATTCTCATCCTCCCATGTAGAATCTTCAGTGGGTGAGTTCTTCCATTTGATGAGATACTTTGAAATTGATTGATTTCGTAGTTGTCGAGTTCTTGTTTCCGTGATTGCTTCAGGTTCCAATATGGTTTTTCCTTCCTCATCAAGTTCTGGAAATATTGTTTGAACTGGAAGTTTGTCCCCTACAACCTTTTTTAAGCATGAAACATGGAAAATTGGATGCACTTGGAAGAAGAAGGAAGCTCCAATTTGTATGCCATAGTACCAATATTTTGCTAAACCTTGTAAGGACCATAGTGCTTTGGCGATAATTTATTATCCTTATTAGCTTGCTTGAGGGACATTTGTTTATATGGTCGTAGCCGTAAAAATACCCAGTCTCCCACATCAAAACTTCTCTCACTGCGATTTTGATCTTCTTGTTGTTTCATTCGATTTTGTGCCAAATTTAGGTTATCCTTTAAGAGTTAGAGAACTTCTTGTTGATGCTCGATGTGATCCTCCACTACTTGAACCCTAGAATCTCCCCTTAAAGAAGATGTGATGGATGGTGGATGATATCCGTAAAGTGACATAAATGGGGTCATTTTTGCTACAATATGGAAGGAAGTGTTATACCACCATTCAACGAGAGGTAGCCACTTGACGCAGCTTAGCAGATACAAAACAACGAAGATATCCTTCCAAACATTTATTCAGTATCTCTGTTTGACCATCGGATTGAGGATGATAAGATGAGCTATGATCTGTTTGAGTACCCAAACAAGAAAATAATTCCATCCAAAAATTTCCTATAAAAATGGGATCTCTGTCACTTACAATAATCTTTGGGTTTCCATGTAGCTTTTGAATTGTTTCCATAAATGCAGTAGCAACTGTACTCACTTTAAATGGATGAGATAATGCACAAAAGTGTGCATACTTGGTGAAGGAAGTGTTATACCACCATTCAACGAGAGGTAACCACTTGACGCAGCTTAGCAGATACAAAACAACGAAGATATCCTTCCAAAAATTTATTCACTATCTCTGTTTGACCATTGGATTGAGGATGATAAGATGAGCTATGATATAGTTGAGTACCCAAACAAGAAAATAATTCCATCCAAAAATTTCCTATAAAAATGGGATCTCTGTCACTTACAATAATCTTTGGGTTTCCATGTAGCTTTTGAATTGTTTCCATAAATGTAGTGGCAATTGTACTCACTTTAAATGGATGAGATAATGCACAAAAGTGTGCATACTTGGTAAGTCTATCAACTACCACCATGATGACACTCCTTCCTTCAGACTTAGGTAAACCTATGATAAAATCCATTGAAATCTCCTCCCAATGTTGATTTGGAATGGATAAAATTTGTAGAAGACTCGGGGTATTAATTGTCTCAACTTTATTTTGCTGGAAAACCAAACATTCTGCCACAAAATTTTGAATATCAGATTTAAGGCCATCCCAAAAATATTCTTTCTTCACCCTGTAGTAAGTTTTTAAAAATCTCGAGTGTCCTCCTAAAGGAGAAGTGTGCAATTCAAAAATAATATTTTGTTTTAGTTGGGAATTGTTGCAAATATATAAGCGATCTTTGCACCATAACAAATCATTTTTCCAACTAAATGTATCAGATGTACTGGGATCTTGCTGCAACTTTTGAATGAGAGTCCTTCGTCCTTATTCCATTCATCCCTTTCTTCGGTTATCCAATCTAGTTGGATAATTGAAATGGCACAAAGCAATGCTTCCACCTCTTCATCCTTTCTTGAGAGTGCATCTACGACAACATTTAACTTCCCTTTTTTGTAGATGATTTCAAAGTCATAATCCAACACCTTTGTGACCCATTTTTGCTGCTCTTCTGAAGATAGTCTTTGTTCCAAAAAGTGTTTAAGACTATCATGATCAGTTTTTACCTTAAAGTGCCTTCCCATTAGGTAAGGTCTCCATTTCTTTAGTGCATGCAGTATTGCCAACATTTCCTTCTCATAAATAGACTTTTGTAAATAATTTCCTTTGATTGAACGACTTTCAAAATAAATGGGTCTTCCTTCTTGCATTAAAACAACACCAATTCCATTTACGAAGGCATCACATCCCATAATAAAGGTTTTTGTGAAGTATGGCATAGCTAAGACTGGTGCTAGGCACATTGCCTCTTTAAGATGTTCAAAGGCCTTAGTTGCTTTAGGAGTCCATGAAATGCATATTTCTTTAATAATTTTGTTAGAGGTGCTGCTATTCTCCCATAATTCTTAACAAACTTGCAATAATACCCCGTTAACCCAAGAAATATGTGCAACTTCTTTATGGTTATGGATTCTTTCCATTCCTTAATGGATTTAATTTTGTTAACACCCTCATGAGATACAATGCGACCTAGATATTCCACCTCTTGTACTCCAAAGAAACATTTGGATGTTTTTTCATATAATTGTTTCTCCTCCAATAGTTTGAGCACTCTGTAAACATGTTGAACATGATCCTTCCAAGACATGTTGTAGATTAGTATATCATCAAAAAATACTAGCAAAAATTTTCTAAGGAAGGGTTTGAAAATGGAATTCATCAACCCTTGAAATGTAGAAGGTGCATTGGTAAGGACAAAAGGCATGACCAAAAATTCATATTGACCCTCATGAGTTCAAAAAGTTGTTTTCGGAATATCTTCAGTCTTCATTCTAATTTTATGATATCCTAAACGAAGATCCAACTTGGTAAAATAAATTGCTCCATGTAATTCATCCAATAATTCATCAATCACAGGAATGGGAAATTTATCTTTAATGGTGAGCTTATTGAGCTCCCTATAATCTGGACACATGCGCCATGATCCATCCTTCATGACATTAGAGCTTATTATATTTTCTGGCTTCCCTACGATACCTTGTAATTCAATTTCCTTTCCTTCCAAATTTTTTTTCAAGAAAAGTTCTTGAAAATTAAAAGCTACCGTCCCCAAAGATTGTAACCATTGTACTCCTAGTACAACATCAGCACCTCCCACTGGGATGGAAAGCATTGGAATATTCAATACATATTCCCCCATGGCTAGTTTGATATTATGGCATTTTCTAGAGCAATTTATAGTTCCTCCATTTGCAACCATCACTTGACATTCTGGTGCTGGGTATAGGAAACAATTCAATTCCTTGGCTACCTTATGATGAATAAAAATATGGGTACTACCAAAATTAATCAACAGTATTAACTTTTTCTTCTTGATATGTCCTTCTATCTTGAGAGTTTGAGGAGTGGTAATTCCTGCCAATGCATTACATGATATGGTCAGACTTATTTATTCTTCTTCTAGGGTTTCTTACTAGTGTATATCCTCTACTTTTGAAGTTTCTTCTTCATTTTCTTCCTCCTCTTCACAATCCATGTAAAATAATTTCTTCTCAGTGCACTTATGACCTTTAGTGTATTTTCTATCACAATTGTAGAAAAGCCCTTTTGCTCTTTTTTCTTCCAATTTTTGTGTTGTCAACCTTGTAGGTTGTGGAAGTCTAGGAGTAGCAACACTTCCATCTTTATCGATGTGAGTGGTAGGCTTCCTTGTCGCCATAATTTTACATTCAATTTTTCTTGCCAACCTGAATGCCTTCTCCAATGAATCAGGTTCCCAAACATGAACTTCATGTTGGATATTATCCTTTAAAGTCCCTATGAAGACATCAATCATGTGTTCCTCTAGAATATCAATTACCTTTATATTCAATTTTTGGAAGTCCTCAATGTGCTTCGCCACTAAACCCTTTTGTTTGAGATTGATCAATTTGCTAAAGAAGGTGTTTCTCTTTGTATCCTCTTAATGTGCTATCATTTCCTCTGTAAAAATTGACCAAGTGACAATTTTTTTATGGGAGCAAAGCCATCGATACCATACAAATGTATTTTTTTTCTAAATGTAAAGTTGCAATGCGTACCTTTTGTGTGTTTTTCACATTATTGATATCAAAATATTGCTCCATTTGTAGTATCCATTTTACGGGATCCTTGCCATCAAACTTCCTCATATCCATATTTGGAATATGGTGGTTCTTCAATCCAACATTAGAGTTTATGAAATCATGATTAACATTTATTTTGTTCTCATCATGAGTTTCCTCTACTATCTTTTTACCATTAGGAATCATTTCTTGTATCAACTTTGTCAAATCTTCGATGTTTGATTTTAGATCATTCTTCATGTTTTCCATGTTGTCTTTCATTTTTTCTTCCATTTCCTCCATATTAGCTTCCATGCCATCCATCTTAGTTTCCATGCCTTTATTCAAACCATACATTTTCTCTTCCATGCCTTTCTTCAAAAATTCCATTTCATTTTTTGCTGCTCTTTGGGAGAGCGAAATTTGGTGCACTTGCTCTTGTAATTTTGATAGATCATGTTGCAATTATTCATCTTCATGAGTCATAGTAGAGTATTCTGAGGGCTTAATGGGTGTTGAATTATTTTTAGGAGGCATTTCAAAACCCAATACTGAAATATATGCTCAATAGGCCCTTAGAATCACTTAAACTGATTTTTTAACAAAAAACTTATGCAATTCGGAAACAAATACACACCTTTTTCTTGCTTTTGAGGAGCTCGATATTGAAACTAAATTATTTCTGTGATTTTGGATCTTCAATATTTGAAATTTTTCTCTGAGGTAGCCCTCTTCATCCTCTTTCAAATGGCACAGGTCTGACCTGATTTGGATTCTTCAAGGCAAAGTTATGTCCAATATCTCACAATGACCTAATTATGGTCTGGTTCAGTAGAGAGAAATTGTACGACTTCCCACGTGTCACTGTTTCCTCCTTCGGCTCTGAAATTGATAGAAACGAAACTACAGTCTGTGTGTTTGTGGCCACTTTTTAGAGAATTCGAATCCGATGCTCAGAGAGAGAGTTATGAGATTTTCCCACGATCACCTCTTTGAGATGAAATTCGGGAGCTTGAAAAATCCCTAACTTCCATAGATCATATCTCCAAAAATATTGCGCACCAATCTCTGAAATTTTACGATGATGTTCCTCAGGATTTCGGCTTCACGCTCTAAAAATTTCAGCTTCTGAACCTTAGTAGAAAAACATTATAGTGAAAATTCCACAATGATTTGTTTAGAGCAATGAAAACCCTAGAATCCAAAGCTCTGATACCAAATGTTGTGAAACCAACTCCAAAAATAGAAGAAAAGAGATATCAATGCCTTAGAAATCAGCCACTTCAAGGGGGAAACTTCTAATACATTACATAAATAAAAAATTCTTGGATGATACACATGAAAAAACCTCCTTTCTATATATAGGAGTCCATGGGGCCACAATGTAATCCTAGCCGGCCTAACAATAATAATTTAAGGGCAAAATAATAACAATATGGGGGTTACAGGGGTACAACAATAACAATAAGGGTGTTACACTAACAATAATAAGGGATTGTACTAGTGATATAAGGACCTAACAAAGGTGTACATTCCAAATATGCTTTTCGTTTTTTATGAAACTTCCTAAATTTGAAGAAAAAATCAAAAAACACCTCAATTTTCATGTTTCTGCCACTGTTTTTCAACCCACGCTACGTTTCTGGAGTAGCCTTGGGAAAATGAAGTTTTTAGGGTATTTCATGTGGCATTTTATAAGTTTCAAGGTTGGGTTTTACAGAGGACATCCAGGGCCACCTTATCCAATCTTCAGATTAGCAAAAATATTCATGAAAGCCACCTCAAAATTCCCTCCAAGTGCACGCTACGATTATGTAAAAGCATGTAGAAATTATACAAACAAAATGTATACCAATGGATTCAATCCAGTCATGCAATATTCTAGAGCAAGATACTAAATCATTCTACAATTAATTTGCGGAAATTAAACACGATCGGACAATCACACCAAGTAAGAGAAAGAATCAAATCCACAACACATGAAATGTTTTAGGGAAAGAAATATCCTCAAAACCCCTCTATTTGTATTGTATAAAACCAAGGAATCATGAAACAATTACAATGCACTCTTCTCACAAGTGTCTATTGCACTCTACCAACTATCTCACACTAATCCGGACAAAATCAACCAACACTTAGCCAATTTCTTGCATTTTCTCAACCTACCTTGCTTGCGCAATTCTAAGAGCAATTGATCCCTATTAATTTGGAAATTCAACCTTCCAAAACTGCACAATACATCATGGGAAATCCTATGGTTGTCTAATTGTGCGTTGACAATTTACTAATAATACAACTGATAGATAGTTTCCCTTTAACCTCTGCCTCAACTCGGTCTTCATCAAAACTCACATGCATGCAACTATTAATAGTAAATCGTCAGTCCTTTGACATATCAATGCAGGTGAATTAAATCTGATTTAATTCACTTGACCTCTCACTAGTACAACAATCAGTTACAACTAGTTGGGCCGACTTTAAATCACTTAATTCGAGCTTTCAATCACATTTCTCATGCATTAAAATAATACACTAATCGCAACTTGAATCTAAAACAAATACATTCACTCTACATGCCTCACCAACCACCCTCAACTCGAATTTCATGAGCTAATTGAGTCTATCACACTCAGTTAAATATTAAAAGTGATTATGAGATAAGATTACAATTTATTTTCCAATTTAATTAAGGGAAAATTAAATTGGACACACATTTCTTGTTGAATTTTCAACACTCCCTCTCAACAAGAAAGGGATTATCAACTACCTTGATCCTGCCTATGTGGTATTTTAATTTTCTCTTGGCGATCACCTTTGTCAAAATATATGCATCCTGGCCCTCCGTGGGAATGTATTGAAGTAACATAATGCATCTTTGAACACAATATCTGAGATGGTGGTACTAGATGTTGAATATGCTTGGAACTGTCATGGAATAATAGATTAACCGAGAGTTTTATGCAACTCTAGTTATCACAATGTATCACCGTCGGATCCATTTGATGACCAAACAAACCAACAAGTATCTCCCTCATCCAGATGGCCTGACATGCCACTTGACTAGATGCCATGTACTTTGCCTTGGCTGAATTGAGTGCAACTAATATCTGCTTCTTGCTGTACCAAGAAACTATTGTCGATCCTATGCTGAAGATCCCTCCTGATTTTCTCTTCCTATCTGATGGACTACCTGCCCAATCTGCATCGGTGAAGCCTTGAAGCTTCACTCCCTTTGTCTATTTGTACCATAATACATACTCTGGATTTCCCCTGAGATATCTCAAGACATGCTTCCCCACCTTCCAAAATAGCTTGGTCGACTTAACCACAACTTGACTAAGTTGGTTAAATGCGTAGCATATGTCTGGTCATGTGTTCACCAAATACATAAGTGAACCCACAAGCTACCTATAAATAATAGTATCCAATACATCACCTAAATTAGCATCCTCCTTCCTCTAGTTACCTGCAAGAGGAGTCTCCATGGGTTTGCTACCCTCCATGTGGAACTTCCTCAGGATCTCCTTGGCATAATTTCCCTAAGTGTCACACAACATTTTGTCACCGTCCCTGCAATCCCTTGTCCCGTACATTGGAGGACTATTTCCGTGACCTGTGAATAGTAAAACGTCCTGAAAACACCTTGATGGCATCCTTCTGCATAAGGGCAAGAATTCTCCTTGAGAACATTTCCTTAGAAAAGCCCCAAAAACCCATGTTTTGGCATTGGCGTGAGTAGCCAGTTCATCCCTCGCGCCAATGGGGAAAATATACACTAGTGGGCATGCCAGCTGGCATTCTGTCCCTGTGTTGTACCTGCGCCAACCTGTTTTGGAATGTTTTTTAACAAATTTAGGTGGAAGTTTCCTTTAAGCACCTCGGGAATGGATCATCAAAAAGAGGTTGGGTTGTTTGGCTCCGGATCTCCTTGTTTAGGAAGAGGTTTTCCACCACCCACTACCGTTCAAGTCAATATGATCTCCCGGTCAGATGACCCTTGGATCATCCCTTCACCTGAACAGGCTGATTCATTTAGAGATGCAATGTTTCTTAGTCCCATCGAGATCAATTATTGCGATCTAATGGCTGCATATGATTCTCCCCCTCCTGAAACTGCTCCTTTGAGCATGTCTCTCGACGTGTATTCTCAATCCCCTTGGCTCGACAATGTGGATTTGCTGGATCCTTTAAAATAAGTGTTTCCATCCGACAAGGCTATTATGGAAACAATGTCTCTCAAGGATCTACCATGGGGTGATGGCCATCATCGTTCCTCGTTTATGCCTTGCCTCGGGGCCATTTCTAACTCTCTTGGGCGCTTTGTGTCCCAAGTTCCTTCTCCACTGTTTCAGATGCCCATTTTGACTCATGAAGTCTTTTCGGAAGGTAAATTGGGGGACATTACTCAAACGATGCCTATTGACATCTCCATTAAACCGAGGATCATCGATAACATCCATGTGAGAGTCATTTTTTCCTCTGAGGAAGTCCAAGTGTACACTAGTCTCTTTCGCGAATTCTGTGATGTTTTTGCATTGTCTTATGATGAAATGCCTGGAATCGACCCCAATGTCATGGTGCATGAGATTCCCACCTACCCAAGTGTGAAGCCTGTCCACCAACATCTTCGTCTTCTTATAGCAAGTTTCATTTATCCAATTCCCCTAACTAAATGGGTTTCTAATATAGTTCCCGTGGATAAGAAACATGGCACCATTTGTGTTTGTGTTGATTACCGTGACATTAATCGGGCCTGTCTTAAGGATAATTATCCCACCCCATTTATCGATCAGATCATTGACGATTGTGCGGGAAGTGAAATTTTCTCCCTTATGGAAAGTTTCTTTGGCTATAGCCAGATTAACATTCTCCCTCTGGATCAACACAAGACCTCTTTTATTTTCCCATGGGGAATGTTCGCATATAGAAAAATCCCGTTTGGCTTGAAGAATGTTGGGGCTATGTTCCAGCGTGCCATGTCCTATGTTTTTCATGATATTCGGTATATTGTCCAACCATACCTGGATGACCTTCCGACTCATTCAGTTATGCAGAAAGACCACCCAGAACATCTTCATCAAATATTTCTTCGTTGTAGACGCTACAATATTAGGCTCAACTCGCACAAATGCATCTTCTGCGTCGACTCCAGTAGAGTCTTATGGTTTATTGTGTCTAAAGATGGAATTCACCTTGACCCTCTTAAAGTTGAGGCTATTTTCAATCTCCCCTCCCTGTCCTTGTTACATAAACTGCAGAGTCTCCAAGGGAAAGCCAATTTCCTGCGTCGTTTCATCCCAAACTATGTTGAAGTAGCCAAAGGATTTACACGACTCCTAAAGCGGGACGTCCCTTTCTATTGGGACGATATTTCCCAACAGTCTTTTGATAGACTGAATACATTGCTTGTCAACGCTCTGCTATTGCGTCCTCCAAATTACCATCGTGATTTCACCCTCTACCTAGCTACCACCTTCAGCATGATCACCATGGTATTGGTCCAAGATGACGATGATGGTAAAGAACATGTTGTTTACTACCTGTCTCAGAACCTTCTCGACCCTGAAACACGTTACGCACATGTCGATAAGTTAGTGTTGGCTGCGGTCCAAGTTGTCTAACATTTTAGTCAGTACATTCTTTTATGCATGGTGACCGTGATTTCTGATTGTAACCCCATGACTTATATTATGTCACGGTAGTTGCTGGGGGGGAAATACTCGAAGTGGATTTTCATCCTCCAAGAGTTGTATTTGGAGTTCACTACGGCCAAATCGAAGAAATCACTTGTATTTGTTGATTTGATTTGTTCTCTCCCTGTTGAATCTGCTCCTTCTTCCTCTGAAGATCATATACCAGACGAAACTCTCTTCCTAATCAGCACCCTTGACACGTGGTATGGTGATATCATTGTGTACCCCTAAACATCTAATTTTAGGTCTGAGCTAATGAAATATGCCTGATGCCGCATTAGGCATCAATCACAACCTTATCGCATCATTGGAGATACCCTCAATTGTGTCGGAGTCGATTCTGTACTCCCCCGATACCTAACCCTCGAGGAAGTGGAGAAGGTTTTAAATGACTGCCACAAAGGCACCTGTGGTGGTCACATTTCTGGTTATGCCACTGGATAGAAGATCCTTTGTGCTGGCTACTTATGGCCGCCTATTTTTAGAGATTACAATGTTGCAGTATGTAAATACCATGCGTGCCAAATTTATCAATGCAAGATGCGTGCGCCACCTGCTCCACTACACCCTATCGTTACTTTTGGCCCTTTTTCCAAATGGGGCATAGATTTTATGATGTGTAACCCTCGTTCGGCTAGGGGGCATTCCTATATCATCATTGCCATTGATTACTTTAAAAAATGGGCCGAAGCAATGCCTACACTGGCTATGATGGTAAGACAACGGCATAGTTCATATTCAATCACTTTATTTCTTGGTTCGGTGTCCCTCAAGCCATCGTCACTGATCATGGTTCCCATTTTTTAGATTATATGATGGCTGAGCTAACATCTAAGTTGGGTCTATGACTATCCCCAAGCTAATGGCCAAGTTGAAGTTGTAAACAAGGTCCTTGTCACCATGCTTCAACGAACAATTGGGATCCACAAATCAAATTGGCATCTCATGTTGTTCTTAGCTCTCTTGGCTTACCGAACATCGATAAAAAACACAACCGGGTTTACCCCATTTCAATTGGTATATGGTCTGGAAGCCACGCTTCCGATTGAATGTGAAATCCCTTCACTTAAGTTAGCTGTGGAATTACTGCCTGATACTTCGCCTGAAGAAGAATGTCTCCTCTATTTAGAGAGATTGGACGAAACTTGTCACTTAACTACCTTGGTCATCGAAGCACAGAAGAAGCGAGTCAAAGCCCATTTTGACCAATCAGTTTCTCCTCGTTCTTTTAACGAAGGCGATCTCGTTCTTCTATACAACCAAGCTCATGATAAGCTGGGGGTAGGAAAATTCCAACCCATGTGGCATGGGCCCTACATCGTTAAGCATGTGTTGCAAAATGGGGCTTATGAGCTCATTGACTATGAAGGGTGTCCTTTATTGCAACCTAGAAATGGGTTGTACTTGAAAAAAGTATTATGCCTGAATTATTCATGCGTGATATGTGTACATAGGTGATTGTTTTCATTTTGTGTGCATGATTTGGTGTGATGCGCTTTGCGATCTTTTTCTGCTTATTTGGTTCTTGTTCTCTATGAAGATGTCTATTTCCCCTTATGTCGGTTTCGTGGATGGTGCCTCCCGCAGTACCAGGAAGTTGTCTTCAGCAGCCAGGGTAATTTATGATCTTGATGGTGAGATGATTAACTTACAAGGTATTTTTCTGGGACCAACTACAAACAATGTCGCTGAATATAGTGCGGTTTTGGAACTATTTACCAAGGTAGTCAACCTCGGCATATGGGCATTGCTTGTTAAGTTGGATTCACAACTTGTTGTTCTTCAACTAAATGGTCATTATCTGGTTCAATACCCATGCATTTTGAGATTGTATTTGCATATTCATTTACTTGAATGAAATTTTGATTTCATTACATATCAACATATACCAAGACCAATGAATACATTAATAGATGAAATAGATAACATGGTGCTGGATAGAAATTTGTGTAATTTAAAAATAAAAAAAAACATCATTGAATGTACATAGACCCATGTAGAATATATATATATATATATATATATATATCATCATTTGTTTACAAGCAATGTGCATCATAAAACCCACAAAAAATAATATATGTCTGTTTTGGTTACATCATGAGACAACATGTCTCTAAAAAATATGCAGAAGTAAAGCATAATGCCTAGTTGGCATGGTGCTCATGATAGCACATCACTGCCCGTACCAACTGCCTCAGCAAGCGGTGGATACGGTTGGGCACTCCAAGAGTGTGCCTCTGATAGGCTCGGGGTATGTCATCAAAACACACATAATCATGGACCCCACGAGTGATTCCCTCCAAGTTTTGTACTAGCTCCTTGTCGATGCCCTCGCCTTGGGGGTCTAAGTCATGAGGGGTCCGCCTCACTATGGGAGACATGCCTGCAGGATGCTCTGGACCAACATCTACATCCATATCAGATTAACTATCAGAACATGCATATATACTTAAAAATCATAAAACTCATAAAAATAAAAATGAGGTTTACCAAGTTCTTCATCCTAGTCCTCTCCCTCCGGGAGCGAAGGTCTAGATCTCTGGTAAAATGTGTGCCGGCATAGGGCCAATCCTCCACGACGATCAATTATCATTGGAGCTAGTTAAAGAACTTAAGCCTCCAGGAAATATGCTGGCCGCCCCCTGCCCTCGGCATCAGTGCCACCCATCGAGCCATCCATGGCTCTCTTAGTGGTGAATCTGGGACTATGGCCTCTTGGCACTGAAAGATAGGTAGTCGTTCTAGGAAGAACGACACCAAAATTGACCCATACCCAAACTGTTTTAGTTTGGACTTCTTACATTTTTTGAGTTGCCATTTGATGTTCATGGTCATGGCCTCGGCCCGGTCAAAGATATTCGGGTTCATACACTTCGAAGTAAGAAGTAACTGCGTCTTTGTGGCCTCGTGTGGTGCTTGTGATCCCGCAGCCCGCGTAATGGTGTGTAGCACTACTCTCAGTGCTAGAACGAGGACAGTCTGAATGTCCAATTTCCCGCTCCTTGTTCCTTTTCTTGCCCCTGGGCACACCCTGTTCATGACCATTGTCATGCTTTCTCCTAAAGGCATGGTACCGGTTAGAATAGGGACTAGACCCCTATGTGACGGTCCAATGATGAAGTATACATCTGATACTTCAAGCTCAAGCTCTTGGTCTCAAAGTTTGAATTTATGCTCTCCTCATCCCAAATACTGATGAGATACTGCAACAATTCGGGTTGAGCTCGGAGACATGGCATCAGAAAGAACCTTTTTAGCCCGCAATTCCGAAGAGCATTCATACATTGCTCATTTCCCATTGCTAGTTCATCTTCTTCGCTATGTTCTCTCTCTTTCCATTCGATAACCATATTTTTGGCTGGATAACTGCATCAATCAATCATAGGAACATTATAAACCTCCTGGGGTATTAAAAATTACATTTCATTGGTTCAATTTTGAGGAATTTTATCTAGATTTTGTGTTGCGCCATTGGCACGCCTGTTTTTCTAACAGCCGTGCCAACTGGCGTGACCCTTGTGTAAAACATGGCGGATTGGTGCAGGTCTGTGCCTGAAACCCGCGCCAACCACGGAGCCCTAAAATTTGATAATCCTTCCCTAAATGACCTCAAATAATAGTTAAATGCAATAAAATGTAACTTAAAATATGGGCAAAGAGGTCGGCTCCTACCTGAACTGGACGAAATTCGATTTGGTCCACTAGATTGATCACATTCGTCGCTTGAAGATCAAGGTAGAAATGGGTCACTGTTGCTCTGCAAAGAGGTAAAAGTGAAAATTAAATATTTTTTTTACCACTATTGGTCTTTTATAACTTTTCAAAGTCCTAAAATAGGTTTTAAAACATGTTTGTCGATATATTTTTGCATTATTTTTTTGGAATATGTTTTACACGCGTCTTTTTGTGCAGCAACAGGTTTTTCGCATGATTTTGACGAAGAGACGAGTTGTAATTTATACTTTTTCAGAATCGGTAGAAACACGAAAAAGTCACTACTGGAGTCACCTTTCAGCTCTTTTCTGACTCTCTAAAACTGAAAATATTGTCGAGTCTCTTGTCGTTTTGAGCTCATTAAATTGGTTGCGAAGCGATATCTACCAAGTATACATTTACCCCTTTTTCGGGCTGGGATAGATTATTTACAAAAAAGGAATACCATAGCCTATTGTGACTAGGAGGTTTTCTCAGACATAGTTTTCTACCTTTTCGGATCTGAGGAACTATCTACGAAAAGGGACTATTGGAGTTTTCTTTTCCACCTTATTTTCAAACTCTCTAAATATGAAAATATGCCGAGTTCTTCCTTTGTCAGACTCATTAAAAACTGATGACATTGGACTCCGTCATAATGACGTTACTCGAGTTTCTCCTTCCTAGGGCTCGTAAAATGTACTAGGTTGGATTTGTCTGCAAGAAAAACTTACATTGCAAGCACATGCTGTCCCCTTCAATCTTGTTTCCAAAAATAATTGGGGTACTCGCCAGAAATGGTGGGGGAAAATGGAACCAAAATCATAGTCGTATTGGTAGTATGTTGTTCTTGAACATGGCACTTGTCTGCACTCGTGTCAGGTTGGAGACATCTCATCTCATTATCTGCTTTCCTTCATGGGTTTGGGTAATCTCTTTTGACTACTCATCTGCTCTTTGCCACGTCACCATGACCTCAGATTCCTTGATGTCAAATACTGCCAAATCTAGTGTCGTGCCACTGATATGTTCAAGAGAAGTTGGCCTCTGCAGTTTTCAACCTCCCTCTGATTCTCTGTTGGTTTGGATTCACAAACATCATGTTCCTCTGTCTTGTGTCGATGATGTGGGAAAAATTATGGCCCACCTTCAATCAAGGTCACTTCCTGTTGACTTCATCTCATTATCTAGGAAATTGATCTAGAGACTCCTTTTAGGTACCTTGGAGCCTGCATGCCTCAATGGCAGGTTCTTCGCATTCGACGTGAGGTTTTCATTATTAGCCTTCAATCAGATGATTCTGCGGGTGTTCGATGCCAGATCCCTATTCAAATTCCGTGGATTGTACCTATTGTACCTTGAGAGCCATTGTCATTATTGGTGGTTTCTCTCGCGTCTGTTAACAGTTTTCATCATTGGATAGTAATCAGACGATGTTCTTGCATGTTCGACTTCAGCTCACATATTCACATGCTTGAACTTATACTTTGTTCGGGTCAAGATGGAGCGCAAGACCCTGAATTTTGTCTGATGAAATCCAGGCTGCGGGTTATTCGTGAATTATTATGACTTATTACATGACTCTTTTGATTGGATGGCTGCGACCATACCTGAGTCTACTTGTTGATACTTATTTTACTGGATCACTGCGTCCATACCTTGGATCTCGATTTTTGTAAACTTTATTATGGATGGATGCACCCATACCACATATCATGTATCATAGATATCAGTTGTATTTGTATTCATAGGTCTTCCGATGACAGTGTTTTCAGTTAAACACGTTCTCGTAAAGCATTTGACCTCTCCCTCTCTCTCGGAACTCATGCTTTAGGGGGCATCTGTTACACAACATTTTGTCACCATCCCTGCAATCCATCGTCCCGTACATTGGAGGACTATTCCCATGACCTATGAACAATAAAATGTCCTGAAAACACCTTGATGGAATCCTCCTTGCGCTATGTACCTGTTTCATACCCGCTCCAACCTGTTTTGGAATGTTTTTTAACAAATTGAGGTGGAAGTTTCCTTTAACCACCTCGGGAATGGATCATCAAAAAGATTTTGGCCTGTTTGGCTCCGGATCTCCTTGTTTAGGAAGAGGTTTTCCACCTCTCATGGAACCTTCCTAAGAGATAGGACTCTCCCCCATGATTATAGGGAGCCTAACCTCTCCTTCTCCCTTTATAAAAGCCTACCCTCTCTATTTGCAACCTAGCTAAACATTTCGGAAGAAAACTATAGCTGAGCGACTATTGAAAGTAGAGCTAATGAGAACCCTGTAAGAGAGAGAGCCTTGTCTAAATTCCCGACAAGCTTTGTGAGACACGCTCTGCTGGAAACCCTGTCGAAGGAAGAATGCAACGTCGGAATTCGGTTTTAATCTTTCTTTCACATTTTAATATATGCTCGACTATGTTATTGGTTCCATTATTGTATTGCTTATCTGTGTAATGCAATTTGATTCAATCTTTTCCAAATGATTGATAGTTACATGTTTGAATTATTACGTTGTATGCCGTCATTTCTTCTCTGCATGTGTACAGGTGTCCGGAAGCGGTGAGCATAAGGATTGTGATCTGTCAAGGTAGGAATGGGAAGCATCATTTCTTCTTTGACAATAGCAGCATAGGACTTGAGGTAGGATATCTATCGTAGCTTTGTCTTTTGTAACTAGGAATCGATATCGTAGCGTGTTTTGATTGTTGCTAGACCCACTCTAGCGCTAGTGGGATCGCCTTTGTCTGCAGAGGGGATTTACCTCTCCAACACTGAGATAAAAATAGCTCTGCATATCTTTTCCATATTTCCAAGCCTAGGAAATAATGCAAGAGCCCCATTTCCTTCATCTCAAACCCTCTTACAAGATCCTCTTTGCAAGAATTTATGAGCTGCTCATCACCTGTCAGTATAAGATCATCTACATAAAGTACAATAATCAAAACCTTACCATCAACCACAATATGATATATCTTCAAATCTACTTCACTCTTTGTGAAGCCCAACCTAGTGAAATAGCTGTCAATCCTGGTGTACCAAGCACGAGGTGCTTGCTTCAGACCATACAATGCTCTCTTGAGTCTGCACACA
Source organism: Pinus albicaulis (assembly GCA_034641835.2). Classification (NCBI taxonomy): domain Eukaryota; kingdom Viridiplantae; phylum Streptophyta; class Pinopsida; order Pinales; family Pinaceae; genus Pinus; species Pinus albicaulis. Next base: position 549,930,507 of record CM076570.1, read on the forward strand.
TGTGACTCCCTGTCAAAGGTCTCAAAACCTTATGGCTGCTCAATATACACTTCTTCCTCAATAAATCCATTGAGAAATACTCTCAAATTGTATCCTATGTGCTTGAAGGTTTGGCTTGTTTACGTTTTCATCTCCTTCATAATTGTTTTCAAGATAGTCCCAATTGTATTTAGCATACCCACATTGCATTACCTTGACAAATTTTGACTATGAAAGTCCAGTTAAAATGGTATTCATTAGTTTTGAATTATTTACAATTATTTTTACCATCTTGATCATTGGGAGGAATTGTAGGAATTCAATAAACATCCATAACAAATAGACACATATCGACACCAAGAGACATCAAATAGGTCCTCATCCTTATTTTCCAAAAGGAATAATTTGTTCCATCAAATAGCGGGATCCTGTTTGAAAAAGAATCATAATGATTGGTCATTGTCCCTATAAGATCTACCATTTAGTGGTTAGAATGCTTTTGAAGGAACATGCTCTGATATCAATTGTTTGATTCACAATTTTACTGAGGGAGGAGGTGAGGTGAATTAGTATAATAAAATTTTTACTTATTTAAAACATTCAAGCACCATAAAATATCAATATCATAAGAAAAACATGAAACATAGTATATATGTGTAAACCCTTCAGAGAGAAAACCACAAAATTTATTTTAATTGACTAGACTTTGTAGGCATCATCCTACTGTTGAAATATTTTTATGCACCAACCTATAGGATAGACCAATCCCCTTAATCTCTCAAGTTTACAGGCAACAACATACAAGATAAAATAGTCCTCTTTGTTTCTTTGTAGGAACCATCCTACATGAGACACCAATCCCCTTCAAACTCTTATCTGTAAATGTTTTCTTCCCTCATCCACTTTTCTTTTCTAAAAATTTTGCAGTCACCTCATTCCCCTTAATTGTCAAAATTTTATTTAAACCAAGTGCTTCCTTAATATACCAATTTCTCCAATTTCATTCATCTATTACCTCTCATTTTGAAAATACATCCTTCATTAATTGACTATGTCCAATTTCTTTCCCTTTTAAAACTGTGTTGAACCAAAAGTGACAACTGATGGGTACCATCAAAAGGTATATTATAAGGCCCTTTTTCCACCCTCCAGCTCATAATTTCTCCTTATCACACATTAATTAACATATTTTTGGCCATAATGTGTTTAATAGGAATATTAAAGGATGTTTTTCATGCTTCATGGCCTAATGTGGTTATTCTGCAGGAAAAAGATAATTTTTTAGTACATTTATTATGCAGAGGCACTTTGGAGGAAGCTAGAGGAAGTGTATGAGACTTGTCCCCTTAATTTACTCTCCTTTGACTCAAAGTGAATGCTAGAATCTAAAAGAGCTAGATCCAATTTTTTCAAAGTTTCGGAGGGAGGAAATTCTCTTTTCAAGGAGGTTTCCCCTCAATCCTACTTGTATAAATAAACATGCCTAAGGGCTCATTAGGATTTTTTTTTTTGAGCAGTGAAGTAATATCAAGAGCTAGGATTTTTCATCTGTCATTGTATGATGTATCTGAACTCTATTTTATGTTAATGAAATGTCTATTGGTGCTTCACATATGAGTTTGTTTCATATGGTTGAGTCCACTTGGGTTAGGGACCAACCCAAAGGCTACAAGCCCTCTTTGTGTATCATGTTTATGCATTTCTTTAGTAGCAGCATTTCCTTCCTTGTTTGAGTAAAAGTTTATTTTCTAGAAAGTTGTGGTTGTGGGCCTAATTACCTCTTCCCTTGTGGGAAATGTGGTTGAGGAGTCTACAACATCAAGACAAAAATATGTGATTGTCTCCCTTTGCAATTTGCTAGGATTTAGTTTATTATCTCTTGCATGCTTTTTTTATGCAATCTAGGAGTTAAAATCATCTCTTCCAAGTTTTCATGTATGAAGGCTAGATGCGTGTTGTGAGGTGAATTGGTTCTTAATGAAATAAACTCCTCCTTTGTTTAATTTCATAAAATTCAACTCATTCTTTCCTGCTTAGTTTATTTTGCTGTAATTTGATTATAATTTTGGGTATAAAAAAGGGATTTTTGTTGGTCTACAGGTGCTATAAGTACCTTGCAGGGTTGGCACATTCATCCTACATTCCCCCTTTCATCATCAACCCCTTCCTTATCATCCCACATTTCCCTCAAAATTATACCATTGATATGCTATTTCTGGGTTATTTGAGGGACATCATGTGCATTTTGTTTTGTGCAAGATGGTCCTATAAGAGCAAATAGGCTTGGAAAAAGACTCACATGGCCCTCATATAACCTTACCTACTATTTTCCACCTTCAAACCACCTTTTTCAACCTCGGGATTCCCATGGGATTAATCCTATAGAAAAATAGGGCAATCTTGTAGCATCATTTAGAAATAATGTATCATCCTATAATAGTCCCTAAAATTGACAAGATTTGCTCCAAAAGATTGGTTTTTGTCCCTTAATTTTTAATAATGACCCCTATTCTCTAAATCCATGATTTAGGAGGACCCAAGATGTAACACCCTCCTCCCACATTTACCCAAGTTAATTGGTCCGTTGGGGTAAACATGTGATGAGAGGCTACTATGACGTGATTCAACTCCCCAAGTATAGTTAAAGAAGTGGAACCAACATGAAAATACCAATTTGACCTTCCACACATGCTACAAAACCTAGAGGATCCATCCAACCATTCCAAGTGATAAACCCTTGCGAAAAATTGACATTTTACTGATTTGGACCCTCAGCCACTCCCATGAAAATCCATGCATGTGATTGAGGACTTCCATTCACTCCCACAGCAAGACATGCCAACAATTGTGAAATTTTTTTAGCAGTTTTGAGCCCATGACCACGAATTCTAATCTACTTTTTCAGGGCTAGGTCTCATGCCACTGCCTAAAAATTCATGAAACTTCCAGAAATGATAAAAAACAATGGAATAAGGCTACTAATGAAATAATTGGTACGAGTACTTGATATAACCCCTACTATCCATGACAAGAATTTCATCAAACATGTCACACATATGCAATCTACAGGTCATAAAAATAAATCTGAGCATAGGGGCCTCATACTTATCTAAGAATCATTAAGAATAATTGATGCCTTATCACAATAGTTGCAATATTATCTATTAGGTCATATATTTATTTTTCATTCATTTTCTAATAAAAACATGATAATATACATACCTCAACTTTGTCATATAACATCCTCATAACCAACATATAACCGACATAAATAGTAAGGATATAACATGCATCAAAACCACATATGAACAAGTATATTTACCCATAAAATACAAGAGGAAAAGAGCTCTTATTAACATATGAAAATTGCAACAGGGTCTGAGACTTCCATGTACAACTTGAACATAGATTGGGCTGAACAAAATCTCTCTTTTCGCCAATCACCCATGCGTCATCTTCCAAGCATGAATGTGGGATCTCATGGAATAAATGAAACAAAACCAAACCAGGGCTTCTAGAGGCAAAACCACCTCAACCCTCAACCAGTGATTCGATCTCACGGTTAGACATCACTAACCATCACCATATTGGTCTCTACCTAAGTTGTCCATGGCTTCATAAAATTTGTTCCAACCAAGGATTCCAAGACTAGTATCTCAACCCATAGCTATTGTTGGGCTTCCAAAGTGTTTGTCCAACCAAGCCTTCTAGGACTAGTAACTCAACCCATAAAGGGCTTCTAGACCATTTTTCCAACCAAGGCTTACAGGAATAATAACTCAACCCAAGTTGTTACAGGTCTTTCAGAGCGTTTGTCCAACCAAGCCTTCAAGGAACTTAGAACTCAACCCACAACCATTAGGGAAAATTTTAAGGGTGGAAGTTTATCTTAAAGTTTAGAAACCTTGGCGAATATTACTAGTCCCTAATATCCAAATTTTAAGATGTTGGATGATAATTTTATAAAAAATTTTATATTTATAATAATTTTGTATTAGAGATTATATAATATTGGCAATTTTTAAGGTAAAATAAATTTGTATTATAAAATTTGAGCGAATTCATTTTTAGAAAAATGGAAATTGACGAATCTTTTTTTTTGTTGGAAAAAGCATGGAATATTATCCCACCTGCGAATATTAGCACCTAAAATTTTCCCCAACAGCCATAAGGTACACGAGAACCATCCAAAAAACAAAAGGAAAGAAACCCACAACACCATGGTTATCCAGGAAATGGCAAGGCTAGGAAAAACCATTGTCAATCTAGGAATTACTTCATGCCAATGACAGATCATAACCAAGAAACCACATGCATATGTCATGCATGCCAAAAATAGAAAGGAAAGTATACATGCAACTTGGTAAATGTAAGCAAATTTTTTTATAAATGTTGATCATTGTGTCCTCTTGCGCTTTCCTACTCTTCCTTTCCCTTATTGCTTCAAATCCCAAGTATGCCACACTCCTCCAAGGGTGCTCCAAGAAAAATCTAAGTGTCCAAGAGTATGAAATAGAGAGAGAATAGAATGAGGGATCAAAAAATTGGACTGAAAAAAGCCATGAATTGACCCTCAAAAGCCTTTTTATTAATGAGGCATCTATTTTCTTCAATTTCCATTATTTTCCTTCATTTTCCTCCTCACATGCAACTTGTGACCTTTCACATTCCTTTTCTCCTACTTTCCATTATTTTCATAAATAAAATGTCAATTAATGTCTCTTTTCCATTTCCTTAGCCATTAATTAATGACAAGTGATCCTTGTCACTATGTTGTTTCCCAACATTCAACTTAGAATATGTGTCCCATGACCATGGTCTTATTTTACCTTTATTAACTTTATTATATGGATTTTTTACCAGGGTTGTTATAGAACCCTCCCCCCTGGGGGAAGACTATCCTCAGTGTTCAATGACACCTACAACCAGCAAGACCACTGAAAGAAAAACATACTGCACATGGAGCTTTATAACTTAGCTAATTGTAGTATTTACAATGATCAAAATTTTGAGAAGAAAACCATCATGACAACATAACAACATGACAACCATAATGACATGACACCCATGCCGCTTATTGGATATTTATAACACATATTATGGTGGTATTTACATCCATATACATATGTACATGTACCAAAACATCATACCAAAACATATAAAAAAAACATTCTACCAAACAACAAATAGAGAAGGACACATAGCCCACATCTGATCTACGATCTCCCATGTAGCTTCTGTTATCACTCCAATAATTCCTAGGGTTGTTATGCTTTTTGTTTAAAAAAATATTAGAGGTAACTATCAACCTACTTTTGAGATCAGGATCTAGCCTTCCTAATGCCCAAAGAGGGCTCTCTCTTTATTATTTAACTTTGTTGTTTTTAGTTGATTTTAGGCTAGTTATGTAAGATTGATTGGTTTTGATTTTAGTTTGGTGGTGGAATTACTGACTTAGATGGTATATGACTATCTATTTACCATTGGGCTATGGATTCAATGTATCAAGCAAACAAGACAGAATCAAGTTCTAAGGGAAGTGTTCACAGGGCAAGGTAGCTAAGTAAATTCAAATCTTTTAGGTTGGATGGTGAAGTGGTTTCAATCAAGATCAAGGAGCAGTTAATGATTCCTCAAACCGTATAATGAGGGAGGTGAAAGAGGTCAATCGAAACTAGGGAGAAATGAAGAATTCCCTAATCTATATATTAGAAGAAAGCATCAAAATGAATAATAGTTCATAATAGAGTGTTCTTAAACAATTTCTGCAATAATATTCTTGTTATAACATTTAAATTTGAAAACATGCAAGCATGTGAAATAATTTAATAAAATAAAAATTTGAACAATATAAAGATACTTCACTGAAGTGGCTCAACACACGAATCCTATAATGCAATGCCTTTATTACCGAGTCTAGTTTGCTGACTTGAAAATGTTACAATAAATCCTCAGGTTTCAGATCAATACAACTATAGAAATGTTCAAAAATCCACACTCAATACTTTCAATTATGAAGTATTTATACAAAAACTACTACAAAATACCCTAAAACCGATTTAAGAATTATTCAAGGAAAAATAAAATATTTATGCAAGAAGATAGAGACACCTAGGAGACTAAATGCTAGTTGTTCCTCTTTTATTTGGATTTGTTGTTTGCTCTTTCATATTTTTCTACTTTATCTCTCTGACTATTTGCTTTACACTGGTTGTCTTTTACTTTTCTTGTCTTTCACCCTACCTTGTCATCTGATTCTATTGAAACTTTGTTTTGATATTTATCTACTTGTTATCTTTACTGTTTTACCTTGACTGCGTTTTACTTGTGACCTTTGACTGCTTTATTTTCATCTTTAACCTGGACTAATCTTTCACCTGTTTTACTTTTCACTTTTATAGTAAGTCATTTAGTTTCTCCCAAGCCTCTTCATCTGGTAATTTTATTTTTACCATTATTCTATAAATTTCATCAGCTTCTGTGTACTTTGCAAAAGTAGTCTTATTTATATAGAGATGTTTTACATCATGCTGGAGGTAAAAGATATTCTCAAAATTTTGATAGAGTACATTTCCTGTAGGCATTCCTTTCATGGAGGAATTGTTAAACTATTCTTTGGCCACTTATATGATTTTATTGTCATGGTCTTCATGTTTCATCAACCTGTCATTGATCACCAAAGGATTAGGCAGACCTTTCTGCCTCAAAATATCAAATTTAACCATGAATCTAGTTATTTCCAAATCCATGTTTTGACACTTATGTTCAAGTTGTGTCATCGGGTTCCTTTTGGAAATTACCTTTCTTACCTCAAGGATTGTTTCAATTCTGTCACTTATGCCAATTTCTTCTAATTCCTATTTTTTCTTGGAATAAAGAAACTTTATTATTTCAGTGGCCTCTTCTGGTTTTTTCCCAAGTTCTTCCTTGAATTTTTGAATGGCTTCACTTGCTTCCTTGATAAAATCCTTCTATTCAAAGATGACATGGATGGAAGGCCAAATATCATTAAAAGAGTTAATGATATTGGCCCACAACTCCTGCTTTTCTTGGGCAAGTGGTTCTTTCAATGTTAATTCTTTCTCTAACTTCTATAATCTCTCAGTCAATCTGTTTGACTTCTGTGTTTTTGATTTATGCATGATTTGTACCAACTTCTTTTCATCATCTAGACTTTTTAGTTGATCTTTAAGTCCATTTATTTCATTTGTTTATATTGACATATCCTGCATGGCTTTGATCAATTTAACTGCTTCATCACTGGGATGAGTTGATGCTATTGTTGAATCTGTTGTTGATGTAGTGGCTGATGTAGATGGAACTGTTGTAGCTACTAGAAGTGCTATTTCCACTGGAGCCGCTGAAGCAGATGAAACTACTGTAGTAACTATAGGAATGTCTGTGACAGGGATTGCGTCCATGCCAGCCTTTTTCTCCTGCACCAATTTATCCATTTCATTCTCCATCTCTTTCAGTTGAGCTGTCAACTAAATGATAAGATTCATCATTTCATCTTTTTGGCCTTCATTCTCTAGAAATTCTTTAGCCTGTGGATGTTTAGTAGGAGGAAATTTCAGCTTTTTTTCAATGCAGCGATGTTTGCATTATTTTTCTTGATGAGCTCTTCTGCAACATTGATATTCTTGGGACCATATCCTACCTCTATGACCAATCCTTCAAGAGATTTGATTTTGTTGTCTTGGGCTTGTGAGGAAGCCTTCTCTAGCTTTAACTAACCTTTAATATTCTCTAGATAATTTTGTAATTTCTAGACACTCATATCTTTTTTGGTCATAGAAGAATATAGCATTTCTCCAGCTTTCTTATGAAATTCGATTTGGTCTATAGGGTGAACATCTTTATCCATGAATTCATATTTTGTTTTCCTGTAATCTGCTGATGACTTTGGATACTGCACTGTGGGCTGCAAGAAGGCCATCTACATCTTCCTGGTCTTGTAATAAAATGTTGTAAGTAACTTGTTTTGGTCACTAGGTGTCTGTTTCCAATATTGGGCATAGGTCATTGATTTCAATGCCTCATTCTCGAATTTGATTTCCTTGTACTTCTCCATTATATCCTATTATTTATTCACTGGTTTTCTGGATGAAGACACCTCTACACTGTGTTGTTTCTAAATGATCTGAGTATTTGTGGTTGAAGGCTGATGAGTTTCCTCTGAAACTGCTGGAGGTGCATTTTCCTTAACCACTGTGTTTGTATCTACGATTTCAATTGTCTCAACTTGCTCATTTACAGGATTTAGCTTGGGTTTCTTCATGTACATTAATTTTAATTTGGTTTCTGTAGTGGTTTGAGCTAAACATGATCCTTCTTCTCTTGCTCTCTTGGAGTTTCTATCTTGTAGGGCTGGAGTTTGCAGGACAGAGCTAGTCTTAATAGGTTTTTCCACTTCTTTCAAAGTATTCTCCAACAACTCTGATTGGTTGGAGTAATTTTCTATCTCTGGTTTGGACTCATGGAAAAAAGGAGTTAACTTAAATTTGACTCTTAGTTTACTCATAACTCCTAGAGGATCATAATGCCATTTAAAACTCTCACTAAACTTGAATTCCTATAAACACTTTTCTTCTTGTTATCCAACACCTCTACTATTGCAAATGAAAGGACCAATCTAGTTTTCTATATTAAATTGTGTTTTCTTCTTTGATGATAGAAAATTAACCTCATATGAGTTTAGGATCTGCTTGATATATTATAGTGCAAATAACCTCATTGGGAGGTATTTGGGAAGCTTATATGGAGGGAGTTGACATCCATATACCCTAATTTCAGTGTGGTTTTGGTATAAATACCAGTCTCCTATTCTACTGTGTTTAGAAGAATGCAATACTTTCTTTATTTCTTCGTTGATCCTAGGATCACTACTATTGCTTAGCATATTGAAAATTGGATGAATAAATGAATAAATGAAGTTGTTGTAGGTAAACTCTATGGAATCTTTCCTGATTTAGGAAGTCCAGAAGAAAACTGATTGTGGATTACCCTCAGTGTCCAGTTTTTGAAGGCTTACTGCAAACCTTTCAGATTGGAAGTACATGAACATATGAAATAAAATAGATGAATACTTAAAGACTCCTTCCTCAGGTAATTTAACTAGTTGCACATGTATGGCATCTGATAAGTATTGAGAAAAGTTAAATGTAAAGTTTGGAGGCTGTCTAGGGCAGAAAATGGAGAGAAAACCTAGGATTGAAGCATCTACATATCATCTGTAAAATAGCCTAGAATGCAAGACCATATTGTGACAATCTGTCTTTTTCTTTCTAAGAAAATTGAGGGTGAATAGGGAGGGTTTCTCTTTGGGGTTTCAAATGATGAAGCCAGAAAGGTTTGGAAGATCCCAAACCTCTTTGGAAAGTCAATTTTTAGATACAATTTAGTGAGGATTTCAATTGACAAAGGGGCTTCATCAGGATTGGGTTGAATTTGAAGCATTTGGTTTATGGATTCAACAGTAATAGTGAACAAAATTTATTTTTCTGTAGGTTACTAGGACTCTTTCATTGGGAAAATAATTGATTTGACATAGCCTGATGATCTCTGGGAACTGGAAAGTATGTGGGAAGATATATTTGGGCAAATTTGATTCCCAAAGGTGGATATCATTATCCTGGTCCATGAATTTATCATGGCTCCAGCAGTGGAGTTCAAGGAGGTTGAAATAAGTGACATTGTCACTGATTTTTAAGTCTTTATCTACAAGGGGGAATGCTCAACATCAACAAGAGGAGGTTGCAGGGGATTAACAATTACAATACCCTGGGAAGCCATTTAAACTTGTTTAATTGATTAATTTATTACTTTATGTGTGTAAGAAATGGTCTTCAGCACTGTTACACAACAATTTGTCACCGTCCCTGCAATCCCCCGTCCCGCACATTGGAGGGCTTATTCCGTGACCTGTGAGTAGTGACATGACCTAAAAACACTTTTATGGCATCCCCCTGGAAATGGAATTTCATTCCCCTGAAGACAAATCCTTATAAAAAACCCTAAAAATAGCCTTTTTATCCTTGGCGCGACTAGTCAGTGTTATACCCGCGCCAATGGGGGAAATCCTCCAAAGAGGGCGCACCAACTAGCGCTCTGTCCCAGAGTCGCACCCGTGCCAGGCTTAATAAGGAGTGTTTTTTAAAAATAAATGGCAGAAGATTGAATCCAACCAATTCCTGAACTGGTCTCTAAATTGAGTTGGGAGGTTGGCTCCAGATCTCCATGTAGAGGAAGTGGTTTTCCACCTCTCAGGGAAGCTTCCTTGAGGATAGGGCCAATCCCATGATTGTAGGGATCCCAACTCCCCTTCCACCATCTATATAAGCTTGCCATTTTCCTTTGCAAGCTAATCTCCAAGAGCCTTCATAGCCTAAATAATTCTGCAAGAGCCTTGATAGTCCTCATAGAGCCAAATCAACAGGAAGGAGATTGACGATTGAAGAGAGAGGCTTGTCCCATCCCCGACGAGCTTTACCAAGACGTATTCCGCTGACGACCCGCCAAAGGAAGATTCAGCGTTAGAGCCAGGTTGTATTTTCCTTTGTATGAATTAATGATAAGCGACTATTGGTTATGGTTCCACTCGTATTGTTCATTATGATCATGAGTTGTGTCTTCTCTGACTGATACATAATTGCGTATATTGGGTTTTACGCTTGTGTTTGTTGTGTTTATTATGTGTGCAGGTGTTTGATTGCAGCAAGCGAGAGGATTGTGATCTGCTGGAGCAAGGAAACGGGAGCGTTATCTTCTCTACGAACAACAGCATTGGATTCAAGGCAAGCCTTCTTCGCCATTTGGTTTATTGCAATTAGGAACTTGCACCTTAGCGTGATACGGTTGTTGCTAGACCCGATCTGGGCTAGTAGGGATCACCTCTATCTGCATAGGGGATTTACCTCTACAACAAGCACTTAGGAATACCTGGAAAACAAATTTTTTAGTCCGCAGAAAGGTTTTGGATACAACAGAGGCTTTCTGGCAGCGAAATAGGCTTCAATGGTCTTTATAAAGCTTTAAACTGAATCTGCATAGGTTCTGGTGGTGAAAGGCTTGGATTCTGGTGTGAAATATTGTGAAAATAGGTCGAAATAGCTTTTTGTTTGCAAATTTGAATAGAAATGGTAAAAAAGGCATTTAGAGAAGTCTTGTTTTTTTAACCAACAGTGATTTAATCATATGGGCATGAAGGTGTAACTTTTAAACATGGGCGGTATCATTGCTACGGGCAAAAAATAACTTGGTTGTTTTCGCATCGCAAAAAGAGGGTAAATGGTTTTGGATTGGAGGATGCGATACAATCTGGGGCTGTCACGTAGCAGAGGAGTGGGAGTGCAAGACTTCTTATTTCGCAACCCTCCCATGGTGTTAAATTTTAGGTAGTCGGGGTGTGAAAATTGTTATTGGCCATTGGATTTGAGGAATGGAGATCTGACAAATCGGAGAATTGGAGGGATTTGATAGGAGGTGGGGCCCAGGTTTTAAGTCATGTGATGGAATTGCTGTAGTAATTGTAGGAATGTTAGTGACAGGGATTACGTCCATGCTGGCCTTTTTCTCCTGCACCAATTTATCCATTTCATTCTCCATGTCTTTCAGTTGAGTTGTCAACTAAATGGTGAGATTCATCATTTCATATTTTTGGCCTTCATTCTCTAGAACTTCTTTAGCCTGTGTATGTTCAGTAGGAGGAAATTTCAGTTGCTTTTTTAATGCAACGATGTTTTCATTATTTTTCTTGATGAGCTCCTTTGCAACTTTGATGTTCTTGGGATCATATCCTACCTCCATGACCAATTATTCAAGAGATTTGATTCTGTTGTCTTTGGCTTGTGAGGAAGCCTTCTTTAGTTTTAACTGACCTTTAATATCCTCTGGAGAATTTTGTAATTTCTAGACACTCATAGCTTTGTTGGTCATAGAAGAATATAACATTTCTCCAGCTTGCTTATGAAATTTGATTTGGTCTATAGGATGAACATATTTATCCATGACTTCCTATTTTGATTTCCTGTAATCTGCTGATGACTTTGGATACTGCACTGTGGGTTGCAAGAAGGCCATTTGCATCTTCTTGGTCTTGTAATCAAATGCTGTAAGTAACTTGTTTTGGTCACGAGGTGTTTGTTTCCAATATTGGGCATAGGTCACTGCTTTCAATGCCTCATTCTCGAATTTGATTTCCTTGTACTTCTCCATTATATTTTGTTATTTATTCACTAGTTTGCTGGATGAAGACACCTCTACACTGTGTTGTTTCTGAATGATTTGAGTATTTGTGGTTGAAGGCTGATGGGTTTCCTATGAAACTGCTGGTGGTGCATTTTCTTTAACCACTGTGTCTATATCTATGATTTCAATTGTCTCAACCTGCTCATTTATAGGATTTAGCTTGGGTTTATTCGTGTACATTAATTTGAATTTGGTTTATGTAGTGGTTTGAGCTGAATATGATCCTTCTTCTCTTGCTCTCTTGGAGTTTCTATCTTGTAGGGTTGGAGTTTGCAGGGAAAGCTAGTCTCAATAGGTTTTTCCACTTCTGTCAAAGTATTCTCCAACCACTCTGACTGGTTGGAGTAATTTTCTATCTCTGGTTTGGACTGATAGACAAAAGGAGTTAACTTAAATTTGACTCTTAGTTTACTGATAACTCCCAAAGGATCATAATGAAATTTAAAACTGTCACTGAATTTGAATTCCTATAAAAAAATTTCTGCTTGTTGACAAACACCTCTACTGTTGCAAATGAAAGGACCAATCTGGTTTTTGATCCTAAACTGTGTTTTCTTCTTTACTGATAGAAAATTAACCTCATATGAGTTTAGGATCTGCCTGATATATTCTAGTGCAAATAACCTCATTGGGAGGTATTTGGGAAGCTTATATGGAGTGAGTTGACATCCATATACCCTACTGTGTTCAGAAATCTGCAATACTTTCTTTTTTTCTCCATTGATCCTAGGCTCACTGCTACTGCTTAGCATATTGACAATAGGATGAAAAATGAATCAATGAAGTTGCTATAGGCAAACTCTGTGGAATATTTCTTGATTAAGGAAGTATAGAAGAAAATTGATTGTGGATTACCCCCAGTGTCCTGTTTTTGAAGGATTACTGCAAACCTTTCAGATTGGAAGTACAGGAACATATGAAACAAAACAAATGAATACTTAAATACTCCTTCCTTAGGTAATTTAACTAGTTTCTCATGTATGGAATTTGATCGGTATTGAGCAAAGTTAAATGTAAAGGTTGGAGGTTGTCTAGGGCAGAAAATGGAGAGAAAACCAAATATTGAAGCATCTACATACTCATCAATAAAATAGCCTAGAATGAAAGACAATATTGTGACAATATATCTTGTTCTTTCTGAGAAAATTGAGGCTGAATAGGGAGGGTTTCTCTTTGGGGTTTCAACTGATGAAGGAAGAAAGGTTTGGAAGATCTGAAACCTCTTTGGAAAGTCAAGTTTTAGATAAAATTCAGTGAGGATTTAAATTGATAGAGGGGCTTCATCAGGCTTGGGTTGAATTTGAAGCATTTTGTTTATGGATTCAATAGTAATGGTGAACAAAATTTCTTTGCTGTAGGTTACTAGGGCTCTTTCATTGGGCAGATAATTGATTTGATATAGCCTGATGATATCTGGGAACTGGAAATTCCCTGGGAAGATAAATTTGGGAAAATTTGATTTCGAAAGGTGGATATCATCAGCCTGGTCCATGAATTTATCGTGGCTCCAGCAGTGGAGTTCAAGGAGGTTGAAATCAGTGACAGTGTCATTGATTTTGAAGTCTTTGTCTAAAAGGGGGGTACGCTCAGCATCAACAAGAGGATGTTGCAGGGGATTAACAGTTACAATAACCTGGGGAGCCATTTAAACTTGTTTAATTGATTAATTTATTACTTTATGTGTGTAAGAAATGGTCTTCGACACTTAGGAATACCTATAAAATGGAGTTTTAAGTCTCCAGAAAGGTTTTGGATACAACAATGGATTTCTGGCAGTGAAATAGGATTCAATGGTCTTTATAAAGCTTTAAACTGAATCTACATAGGTTCTGGTGGCGAAAGGCTTGGATTTTGGTCTAAAATATCTTGAAAACAGGTCGACAGAGCTTTTTGTTCGCAAATCTGAACAGAAATGGTTAAAACGTCTTTAGGGCGGTCTTATTGTTTTAAAAAACAATGATTTAATCATATGGGCATGGAAGTGTAACTTTTAAACATGGGCGATATCATTGCAACTGGATGAAAACAGCTTGGCGATTTTCACATTGCAAAAAGAGGGTAAATGGTTTTGGATTGGAGGATGCGATACAATATGGGGCTGCCACGTAGTAGGGCAGTGGGAGTGTGAAAATGATTATTTCGTAACCCTCCGGTGGTGTTAAATTTCAGGTTGTTGGGGGTGCGAAAACAGTTATTGGCCATTGGATTAGAGGAATGGAGATCTGATGGATGGGAGAATAGGAGGGATTTGATAGGAGGTGGGGCTTGGGTTTTAAGTGATGTGATGGAGGTTAATATATGCAATGGGTTAGAACTATACAATAGGCAGGGTTAATATAGCATGGTATATATGCAGGGTCGTGAACTATAACATAAAGGGGAATTGGATAATATATTAAAATGGAAGGGTTTTAACATATGTGATGGATTATAATATAAAGTGGTGTAAGGGTATATGATCAGCAAGATTACAAAATGACAAAGTGGGACCTGAGGTAATATGTTAAAGCAAGAGTTAATATATAATGTATGTTATATAGTGGAGGGGTTGAATATAATTTAAACGTGGTTAATATGAATGGGGGGCTAATGAATATGATGCGGGATATTTAAAATACACTAAGAACTAGTGTTAAAACTGATACCAGGAAGGGATTGTTATAGTGGGGCCTGACATATCATTTTAACTATTTAGACTTAGGATAATGGGGTTTTTGATACTTTTTGAATTAAAAAGGGGAATTAGTAAAGGGGAGATTGATTTTTAAAGGAAAATGTATTTTTAACTAGGGAAAGGGGTTGTTAGGAAGGGAAAAATGGATGAAATAAGGGGGAAAGGTTAGTATGAAGGGAAAGGGATATCTTTACAAAGGAAAATTCCTTTTTTAGAATCGAAAATAGGATTTTTTAAGCAAAGGGAAGGGTATTTTGAGGGATATTAGTGATATGAAATGACCAATTTGATGCTCTCCATGCCTTGTGAAAGTAATCTACCTACCCATTATTTACCCTAACATTTTTTTTCCATTCATTGGGTGTATTTGATCTTGTTGACCCTCTTATTTTTCTTTGATAAGCAAACTAATCTACTTCTAACCTTATAACTTCCAATGGCTCAGATTAAACTGATGAGCTCATTATTATTCTCTACCTAACTACTGATTTGCCAAGATGAAATGCTTTTTCTATATCTTATTTACTAACTATCAACATGAAATTAAAAGCATGAAAGAATCAATATTAAACTATTTGATCCTCATGGATTGTGGCATTTTTGACAAGCTACACACAATCTTATTTTCAAAGTAAAGTAAAAAGTAGTGGCATTTGAATTTGCATCACTTTCAG
This sequence comes from Pinus albicaulis, assembly GCA_034641835.2. NCBI lineage: Eukaryota > Viridiplantae > Streptophyta > Pinopsida > Pinales > Pinaceae > Pinus > Pinus albicaulis. The sequence continues at coordinate 549,946,083 of CM076570.1, forward strand.
TATCTATTTTTCTCTTTTTGGTGGGGTTCATACTTTATATTCTTTTTTTATCATTTTCTTTTAGTCCTTTTATTTTTCTTTTAATACTTACCCTCTTTACATTTTTTAAATATGGGAATTTTTTTTGAGAAAGGAAAGTATGTACGATATTACAGGACTAAAACATAGTCAATTCAAAATTATGAACCCTATTATTATAGGAGCCTAACAGTGGCTCCACTTGGGGATGGCATTTCCTAGTGAAATGTCAAGACCTTTAAGATCAATAGCCTTGAAAATTTGACTGTGCTTGCCTTGAAATTGTTTTCTGAGCTCTCCTTTATTCTACTTATTATCTTATACCTTTCAAAGCTTAGGGCCTTCTCTTCGGGTTTCAACTTTGCAAGAAAAACATCCAATCCAATCTAAACTTTGCAATGTTATGTACAATGAGCAAAGTAAACAAATGAAATAATGTTAATCTAGGGAAAAGTAATGCTTCAACATCCTACCATTGATTGGTCCACCTAGTAGATTTGATCCATCTAACTCCTTCAAGAAAAATGCATTATTACCTCTGTAACCATAAATGATGTATGGGACTTTCCAAAAAAAATCAAATTTACCATGTTTACCCTTTTCTTCTCTTCTAGAATCCCATTTCAATACTTTGTCACCTATGTAAAAATAATCTTCTTTTGTTTTCTTATCAAATATCTTTTTGATTTTATCTTGGATCACTTGTGATTTGACATAAACTTCTTCCCTGGTTTGCTGTAAATGTATTGTCTGATTTATCCTTCTATGGATATCATTGGGTTCTACCTGCAGCTCTTGAATTATTGTCATCACTGACACTCCTAAAGAGGATGGGAAAACAACATCCATTCCATATACTAGTTGATAAGGAGATGTATCAATGTACTTCTTTGTAGTTAGTCTTTTTTCCCATAAGGAATTGACCAACCTTTTTTTCCAGGTCTTTTTGTTGTCTTCTAACAACTTTTCGATGATATTAACCAAGCTTTTGTTTGAGGATTCTGCAAGTCCATTACCTTGAGGGTAATATGCAGTGGAATGGCCAAGGTCAATGTGGCATTTGTTACAAAAGTCAATCATTTTCTTAGATTTGAAAGAAGCTGCATTATTAGTAATGATCTTTTGTGGGCATCAAAATCAAGAAAGGATATTATTTTTAAGGAATGAGATAATGATAGAATCAGTGGTTTTTCTAGAAGGTATGGCTTTTATCCACTTGGTAAAATAATCAGTGGCTATCAAAATCAATTTATGCTGGGCAGAGGAGGGTGGGTGAATTTCACCAATGAAGTCTAAACCCCATTGCTGAAATGAAATTTCTGTGGAGATGGGTTTGAGGGGTAAAGGTAATATTTTTTTCTTCCCTTCAAAAATCTGGAATTTGTGATAGGAGGTCACATACTTTCTAACATATGCAAAAAGAGTGGGCCTGTAAAAACCTGCCCTCAGTATTTTATCAGCAACTGTTTTCTAGTAAAGGTGTCCTCCACAGTCACCTGCATGAAATTCTTGCATAAATTTATCAACTTCATCTTTCAATAAATAGTTTAATATAATGCCACCATGATCTTTCCAAAACAAAGCATTATCTATGATATAATATTTCATTTCTTTTAATTTTAAAAATATACCTTTAGTTCTAGATAAACCAGGAGGAGCTTGTAGGGTGAGTAAAACAAATATGATATCCGTATACCATGGTGAATATAAAAAATGTTCACTGATCTGTGGAGTCACCATCTCTTCTTGATCATCTAATTGAGCAATAAAATTTATATCTAAGGCCTGAAAGTTTGATTCAACCATGAGTTTGGCTAAACCTTGGCCTTTAATCAATTTTGTAGACTTTATTTCAATATCATATTCCAATATAGTGGCAATACATTTGCCTCTCTTTCCATCAAGTCCATTCTGAGTCAGAATGTCCTTTACAACTGAATTTGAAACATATGCAATTATATGTGAGTATAAAATGTACACTCTGAAATCTTTAATAGCCTTCACTAAATCAAGTGCTTGTTTTTCCATTATGTTGTACTTTAGTGTTGCATCTATTAAGGATTTGCTGAAAAAAGTAATGGGCTGTTCATAACCCTGGTCATTATTTTGCAACAAGACTGCTGCAATGGTATGTTCTGAAGAAAAATAAAAAATTATAAAATATTTTTTGAAATTAGGACTTATAAGGACTAGTGTTTTTTTACGGGCTCGTTGTATTGATTCAAAATATTTTTTAGCCTCTACTGTCCATTTAAGTGCTGAATCTTTCTTTAACATGTTATTGAATTCCCTGATTAATTATGCTAAATTAGAAATGAATCTTCTAAGAAAATTGATTTTACCTAAGAATGCCTACAATTCTTTGATGTTTCTAGGATGGCTTATGTTCAAAATTTCCTATATTCTAGTTGGATCTATCCTAATTCCCTCTTTTGAAGTTATGTGTCTTAAGAGTTTACCTTCTTCTAGTCCAAAAAGTGCCTTTTTGGGATTCAAGGAAATACCAAATTTTCCGCATTTAATAAAAACTCTTCTCAAATGATCTAGATGTTCATTCTCTATTTTGGAGAATACTGTTATATCATCTAGATAAATGACTAGAAAGTCATGAATCTCCTTGGCAAAAGCTATGTCCATAGCTCTCTAGAATGTAGCTCCTACATTCATCAATCCAAAGGGAATTTTCAAATACATGAAAGTACCCTAGGGAGTAGTAAATGATGTCTTTGTTGGTCTTCTGGTTGAATTAAGATTGATTATATCCAAAGAATCCATCAAGAAATGAAATCCTGGATGACCCTACTACCTTCTGTAAAATATGGTCCATCTTTGGGAGAGGATAGTTATCTTTTAGTGACACTTTGTTTAAGTTCCATAAATAAACACAAAGTCTGATTTCCCCTGTTTTCTTCCTAGTGGGAACTAAGTTTGAGACCCATTCAAAATATCTAATAGGTGTTATGATCTGTGCCTCATACATCCTTTTTACTTCTTTTTCAATCAAAGGCATAAGAACATGATTGATTCTCTTAGGCTTTTGTTTAAATGGTTTCTTATTTTCTTTGATGGGTATTTTATGTTGTATTATGCTGGTGTCATAAGATTTGAGATCTTCATTACTACATGCAAACACATCTTGAAATTATTTAAACAAACTTATGTATTTCAGTTTTTCTTCTGGAGGTAATGCTTTGGAAATTTCGATAAGATTAGGTTTTTGTTCTATTCCTATATTAAATTCTTCTATGTCTGATCTTAAAGGCTCCATTTTTTGTTTTCTAGCTACATCATTTGAATCAAAAAAATCTTCTAATGGGGCTAATCCCTTAGGCAAAAAGTTATTTTTAAGGTTTAAAATCTCAAAATCATCATTTCTTATTTCTTCTATTTCTACAATTTCTAATTTATCTATTTCTACTCTAGTGAATTTAGTTGGTTCAGTCAAATCTAAATTATTTACACATATCTCACTGTTTATTGTACCATCTACTGTACAATTAGTATCTATGTTATAATTTTGGAATTCTCCCTCAGCATTCATAAAATTATAGATTTGAGCATCTTGTGAAAAAATCTGCCAATATTTCAAATTATCTAGTGTAGTAGGCCTGTATCTTATCTCCATAGTGTACTGGTGATTTGGCTGAAAAGGTAATCTGCATGTACTGGAAAAAGTAGCCAAACTGTGTGCCTGCATGTTCTATTTCCTTGGAATAAAAACAAAAGTTAGCTTCAAGCATATCTTTAATCAGATCTAGAATGGTTTCTCAGTATTGGCTTAGTCTAACATTATTCACAAGATACTCTCCTTTGATTTGTTTTATGATCAATTCTCAGTCTCCCAAGATTGAAAATCTCTTGGCTCCATGTTTTCTTACAATTTGCAGTCCTAGGATTAAATATTCATAATCTTCCATGTTATTTGTGCATTTAAAGTTTAACCTAAAGGCATGACCTTTTGAATGATTATTCTCTAAGTTATAAATCCAAACTCCTGCTCCTAATCCTAATCTATTCACCGAGCCATCAAAGTCTAAGTGCCACATAGATTCATGAAATATATTGTCACTATCAACTTCTTTATGTTTCTGTTCTACAAATGTGTTTTTGTCTTTTCTAGTGTTTGAATTACATAAAATTAAAGAATCTGTATCAGAATGCAGAGAATAAATAGGATAATTTTGGGGTTTTTTTGCACTATTGACCATGTATTTTATTAAAGTTTCTCTGTAAATATTTTTGGGTTGACCAAATACTAAAATTGTGGCATAGGACATGTCTATCTGTAGTGATCCTTGTAATTTTTCTCCCCATAAGCGAGATAATAGCATTCCATACTTTGGAGGGATATCAACAACTATAATATCCATGAAAATACTCTTACCTGGGTATTGGACTAGAGTGACACACAAGTATTTTATTAGGCCAAGACATTTAACTTTACTAGAATCAAAGGAGAAAATATCTTTGTATTGTCTGGTGATATTTGGATTCAGTATTTCCATGATAGATTTTGGCATTAAGTTGTGGGATGCTCCTGAATCTAACATAGCATTGTGTAATATTTGATCATGAATACTCAAGCTAATGTAGAAAGGAGGAAAACCACCTTCTTCATGTTTGCCATTAACCTTAGGACCAAATAGTAATTCTGGTTGATCATCATTTAGATTAACAGAGTCTTCTCCTTGAATTACGTTCAGTGTTTTAGTGATTTGTGATTTGTATGAATCATTTTTTACCAGCTCTGTTAAAGGAACCAGTATTTTCAATTTTTCTATTTCAGTTTGTATGTTGAATGGTACTTGAGTTTTTCATAACTGAATGCTTTCTTCTTTGCCAATTGTAGTTTGAGTGTTTTTCTTTTCTCTATATATAGTTGGTTTTTTAGTTTGTGTTTCCACTGTTTTTATATTTTCAATCTTGTCAGGAACAGTTTGGGTGGCAGCTGTAGTTTTGGCAGCAACTGTTTTGACATCAATTGAAGTTTTAGCAGCAGTAGTTGTTTGAGTATCTGCTGAAGTTCTAACAAAAGCTAAAGTTTTAACAACAAATGGAGTTTTAGCAGCAGCTGAAGTTTTAGCATCAGCAGATGATTGAGGATCAGCAGGTGTGATGTCTACAATTTTTGGACTGGGTGTAATCTTTGGAGTGGAATTTTTTTGAGTCTCTCTAGGGAGAATTTGTAACACTTTGGTTGCAGCAACTTCTACTGTTTTCTTATCAGAGTTTGGGCAGTTTTATTAGTAGGAGCTTCTGTGTTTTTCTTACTCCTAAGGTTATATTTCTTGTGAACTTCATTAATGGCAAATCATAACCTTGTTTATAATCAAAAGACTCTATAGATTCTAACTGTAATTGTTTTAACATGTATAATTCCTGTTCTTCTTGGCTAAGAAAAATAGTATTATGATAATTTATTCCCATTAATTTAATCTGAGTGTCTTCATATTCTTCATTTTGGTGAGAAATTTCAGCATAGTTCTCTTGGAAAGGTGGTCTTATTTGTTGACTAAGTGCTGATACTCTAGATTTACTAGTGTTGGGATTCTTCCTAAAGTTTGGATTTCTTATTTGAGGACCTTGTTGTTGATTATCCAACTGTGGTTTTCTTTCCATATTTTCTAATCTATCCATATTCTTTCCATACTCTTTGCTAAACTATCTATATTACCGTTTGATGTGGATGGTTCATCCTTAATGGTAACTCTTATTTCATTTTTCATCCTGGCTCTTTTAGCTAACAAATTTGCTTCTACACTAACTGAATTTCTTTGCATATACTCTAATGTTTCAGGGTTCCTTTCTCTCAATTGGTATGACATATCAGTATCAAAACCATCTAGAAATTTGATTAAAGCTAGATCTAGTGGGGGTTTGATGTTTGCTGGAATGGCATTGTAAATACTATTAAACCTAGTACAATAGTCCTGAACAGGTTCATTAGGAGCTCTTCTAATGTTTTCATATTCAGACAATATTTGTAAAGGGTTTTTCTTTCTTTCCCATCTATTAGTAAATAATTTATGAAAAGCAACTAAATCAGCTATATGATTGGCCGGTAAATATTTAAACCATTTCTTTACATCTCCTGCTAAAGTATGGGCAAACAGTCTCATGTGAACATCAGATTCATCAATTTCATGCAATTCAAAGTAATTAGTCATTTTATTAACATGTTGTTGTGTAGTGTATTGACCAGTACCATCAAATTGAAAGATTTTACTTTGGTAATGCTGGGGCATGTCATGTAATTGAGCTGGTAAGACCAAAGGGGCATATCTAGCTGCCATGGCTAAGATTATAGCTTGTCTAGGAGGTAAATTTGTGCTTGGTAATGAGGTTGAAGTACTTGCAGATAAGCTTGGGACACTAGAAGATGTAATTGGAAATGCGGTTGAAGTACTGGAAAATGTAGCATAAGTGCTAGAAGATGAACTTGAAGTGTTTGGAGATGGAAATAAAACTCTAGGTTGAAGAGGAAGCTTGGGGATGAATGATTCAATGGAATGACATGTAGTGGAAATAATAGATGATGTGGTACTAAATAAATATGAATTTACAGACTCTGAAGGAATTGTAGAAGGCTTAGGGGTATAAGCAGATAAAATAGTTAATTCAAAAGAATGTTGAAAATAGGCTTCATCAATATTCTTAATCAAAGCCCATGTGGTGTAGAACAGTCGGTGATGGGGTGCACTGTTAAGGCACTCCGTTCTGTAAGGTCACCGGTTCGAAACCCATGGGTGGAATGGAAGGAGAAAAAAATGGGAAGATTAGGATTAGTCTAAACGAGCAAAAAAAAAATATTCTTAATCAAAGTTGCAGCCAAAGCATCAAGTTTATCAAAAGGTTCTAGAGCTTGTTGATTTGAATCAAGTGAGACAGTCTCCTTCTTTGTTTCAATAACTTGAATGAAATTAGGATCTAATACACTATTATAGATTGAAATTTCAGATTTAGTTCTAAACAAAGAGTGTTCAAATGATAAATCGAATTCAATATCTTGTAAGATTGATAATTCCTTGGGGAGTGAATTTGGTTTGATTAATTGACTAGTATTCCCTAGACTTTCTACTTTTTTGGTTTTTCTTAAAATTCTGTCAGGATCATCTATAATTATAGTAGGCTATGGATCAAGATGAGCCCTAGTATAGTATGTTCTTTTAGAAGCTAGAATTTTAATTTTTAATGATAGACATTAACAACCTTAAGGTGAAAAGATAAAGAAAAATGTTCCTTTTAAGGTTTATTTTAAACTGAGGACTGATTATCCCTAGTATGGTTGCGAGTATGTTATCACTCTAATAATTCCTAGGGTTGTTATGTTTTTTGTTTAAAGAAATATTAGAGGTAACCATCAACCTACTTTTGAGATTAGGATCTAGCCTTCCTAATGCCCAAAGAGGGCTCTCTCTTTATGATTTAACTTTGTTGTTTTTGGTTGATTTTAGGCTAGTTATGTAAGATTGATTGGTTTTGATTTTGGTTTGGTGGCGGAATTACTGATTCAGATGGATAGATGACTGTCTATTTACCATTGGGCTATGGAGTCAATGTATCAAGAAAACAAGACAGAATCAAGTTCTAAAGGAAGTGTTCACAGGGCAAGGTAGCTATGCAAATTCAGATCTTTTAGGCTAGATGGTGAAGTGGTTTCAATTGGGATCAAGGAGCAGTTAAGGATTCCTAAAACCAGATAGTGAGGGAGGTGAAAGAGGTCAATCGAAACTAGGGAGAAATGAAGAATTCCCTAATCTGGATATCAGAAGAAAACATCAAAATGAATAACAGTTCAAAAAAGAGTGTACTTAAACAATTTCTGCAATAATATTCCCGTTATAACAATTAAATTTGAAAACATGCAAGTATGCGAAATATTTTAAGAAAATAACAATTTGAACAATAGAAATATACTTCACTGAAGTGGCTCAACACATGAATCCTGTAATGCAATGCCTTTATTACTTAGTCTAGTCTATTAACTTGAAAATGTTACAATAAACCCTCAGGTTTCAGATCAATACAACTATAGAAATGTTGAGAAATCCACACTCAATACTTCAAATTATGAAGTATTTATACAAAAACTATTACAGAATATCCTAAAACTGATTTAGGAATTATTCAAGGAAAAACTAAATCTTCATGCAAGAAGATAGAGACACCTAGGAGACTAAATGCTAGTTGTCCCTCTTTTATTTGGATTTGTTGTTTTCTCTTTGATGTTTTTCTGCTTTATCTCTCTGAATGTTTGCTTTACGCTGACTGTGTTTTACGTTGCTTGTCTTTCACTCTGCCTTCTCATCTGATTCTCTTTAAACTCTATTTTGATCTTTATCTGCCTGCTATCTCTATTGTTTTACCTTGACTGCTTTTTACTTGTGACCTTTGATTGCTCCGTTTTCATCTTTAACCTAGACTGCTCTTTTACTTGTTTTACTTTTCACTTTTACAGTAAATCAATCAGTTTCTACCAAGCCTCTTCATCTGGTAATTTGATTTTTACAGTTCTTCTGTAAATTTCATCAGCTTCCGTGTACTTTTCAAAAGTAGGCTTGTTTATAAAGAAATGTTTTACCTCATGTTAGAGGTAAAAGAAATTCTCAAAATTCTGATAGAGTACTTTTCCCGTAGGAATTCCTTTCATGGAGGAATTGTTAGATTGTTCTTTGGTCACTTATTTGATTTTCTTGTCGTAGTCTTCATGCTTCATCAACCTGTCATTGATCAACAAAGGATTAGGCAGACCTTTCTACCTCAAAATATCAAATTTAACCATGAATCTGGTTATTTCCAACTCCATGTTTTGACACTTATCTTCAAGTTGTGTCATCCGGTTCCTTTTGGAAATTACCTTTCTTACCTCAAGGATTTTTTCAGTTCTATCACTTATGCCAATTTCTTCTAATTCATGTTTGTTCTTGGAATTAAGAAACTTTATTATTTTAGTGGCCTCTGCTGGTTTTTCCCCAAGTTCTTCCTTGAATTTTTGAATGGATTCACTTGCTTCCTTGATCAAATCCTTCTATTCAAAGATGACTTGGATGGAAGGCCAGATATCATTAACAAAGTTAATGATATTGGCCCATAGTTGCTGCTTTGCTTGGGAAAGTGGTTCTTTCAATGTCAATTCTTTCTCTAACTTATGTACTCTCTCAGTCAATCTGTTTGACTTCTGTGTTTTTGATTTATGCATTATTTGTACCAAATTATTTTCATCCTCTAGAATTTTTATTTGATCTTTAAGTCTATTTATTTCATTTGTTTGTATTGACATATCCTGCATGGCTATGATCAATTTACTTGCTTCATCACTGGGATGAGCTGCTGCTATTGTTGAATATGTTGCTGATGTAGATGGAACTGCTATATCTACTGGAAGTGTTGTTGCCATTGGAGCTGCTGAAGCAGATGGAACTGCTGTGGTAACTGTAGGAATGGTAGTGACAAGGATTTCTTCCATGCTGGCCTTTTTCTCCTACACCAATTTATCCATTTCATTCTGCATCTCTTTTAGTTGAGATGTCAACTGGATGATGCGATTCATCTTTTCATCTTTTTGGCCTTCATTCTACAAAAATTCTTTAGCCTGTGGATGTTCAGTAGGAGGCAATTTCAGTTGTTTTTTCAATGCAACGATGTCTGCTTTATTTTTCTTGATGAGATCTTCTTCAACTTTGATGTTCTTGGGATCATATCATACCTCTATGACCAATTATTCAAGAGATTTGATTCTGTTGTCTTTGGCTCGTGAGGAAGCCTTCTCTAGTTTTAACTTACCTTTGATATTCTCTAGAGAATTTTGTAATTTCTGGACACTCATAGCTTTGTTGGTCATAGTAGAATATATAATTTCTCCAACTTGCTTATGAAACTCGATTTGGTCTATAGGATGAACATCTTTAGCCATGACTCAATATTCTGTTTTCCTGTAATCTGCTGACGACTTTGGATATTTCACTGTGGGCTGCAAGAAGGTCATTTGCATCTTCCTGGTCTTGTAATCAAATGCTGAAAGTAACCTGTTTTGGTCACTAGGTGTCTGTTTCCAATATTGGGCATAGGTCATTGCTTTCAATGCCTCATTCCTAAATTTGATTTCCTTTTACTTCTCCATTATATCCTGTTCTTTATTCACTGGTTTTCTAGATGAAGACACCTCTGCACTGTGTTGTTTCTGAATGATCTGAGTATTGGAGGTTGAAGGCTGATGAGTTTCCTCTGAAACTACTGGGAGGTGAATTTTATTTAACCACTGTATCTGTATCTATGATTTTCATTGTCTCAACTTGCTCATTTACATGATTTAGATTGGGTTTCTTCCTATACATTAAATTTATTTTGGTTTCTGTAGTGGTTTGAGATGAATATGATCCTTCTTCTCTTGCTCTCTTGGAGTTTCTATCTTGTAGGGCTGGAGTTTGCAGGACAGAGCTAGTCTCAATAGGTTTTTCCACTTCTTTCAAAGTATTCTCCAACCACTATGACTGGTTGGAGTAATTTTATATCTCTAGTTTGGACTCATGGAAAAAAGGATTTAACTTAAATTTTACTCTTAGTTTACTGATAACTCCCAGAGGATCATAATTCCATTTAAAACTCTCACTGAACTTGAATTCCTATAAACAATTTTCTTCTTGTTGACCAACACCTCTACTATTGCAAATGAAAGGTCCAATCTGGTTTTTTATCTTAAACTGTGTTTTCTTCTTTGCTGATAGAAAATTAACCTCATATGAGTTTAGGATCTACCTGATATATTCTAGTGCAAATAACCTCATTGGGAGGTATTTGGGAAGCTTATATGGAGTGATTTGAAATCCATATACCCTAATTTCAGTGTGGTTCTGGTATAAATACCAGTCTACTTTTCTACTGTGTTCACAAAACTGCAATACTTTCTTTATTTCTTCATTGATCCTAGGCTCACTAATATTGCTTAGCATATTGAAAATTGGATGAATAAATGAATAAATGAATAAATGAAGTTGTTGTAGGTAAAATCTATGGAATCTTTCCTGATTAAGGAAGTCCAGAAGACAACTGATTGTGGATTACCCTCACTGTCCATTTTTTGAAGGCTTACTGCAAACCTTTCAGATTTGAAGTACAGGAACATATGAAACAAAACAGATGAATACTTAAAGACTCATTCCTCAGGTAATTTAACTATTTGCTCATGTATGGCATCTGATAATTATTGAGAAAAGTTAAATGTAAGGGCTGGAGGCTATCCCAGGCAGAAAATGGAGAGAAAACCTAGGATTGAAGAATCTACATACTCATTTGTAAAATAGCCTAGAATGAAAGACAATATTGTGACAATCCGTCTTTTTCTTTCTAAGAAAATTGAGGTTGAATAGGGAGGGTTTCTCTTTGGGGTTTCAAATGATGAATCCAGAAAGGTTTGGAAGATCCAAAACCTCTTTGGAAAGTCAAGTTTTAGATACAATTCAGTGAGGATTTCAATTGGTAGAGGGGCTTCATTAGGCTTGGGTTTAATTTGAAGCATTTGCTTTATGGATTCAGCAGTAATGGTGAACAAAATTTCATTACTGTAGGTTACTAGGGCTCTTTCATTGGGAAAATAATTGATTTGACATAGCCTGATGATCTCTGGGAATTGGAAAGTATGTGGGAAGATATATTTGGGCAAATTTGATTCCCAAAGGTGGATATCATTATCCTGGTCCATGAATTTATCATGGCTCCAGCAGTGGAGTTCAAGGAGGTTGAAATAAGTGATAGTGTCACTGATTTTGAAGTCTTTGTCTACAAGGGGGAAATGCTCAACATCAACAACAGGAGGTTGCAGGGGATTAACAATTACAATACCCTGGGAATCCATTTAAACTTGTTTAATTGATTAATTTATTACTTTCTGTGTGTAAGAAATGGTCTTCAGCGCTTAGGAATACCTGGAAAACAAATTTTTCAGTTTTTAGAAAGGTTTTGGATACAAAAATGGATTTATGGCAACACAATAGGCTTCAGTGGTCTTTATAAAGCTTTAAACTGAATCTGCACAGGTTTTGATGGTGAAAGGCTTGGATTCTGGTGTAAAATATTGTGAAAACAAGTCGAAAGAGATTTTTTTTCGTAAATTTGAACAGAAATGGTAAAGAATGCTTTTAGGGTAGTCTTATTATTTTAACCAATAATGATTTAATCATATGGGCATGAAGGTGTAACTTTTAAACATGGGCGGTATCATTGCTATGGGCAAAAAACAACTTGGCAGTTTTCACATTGCACAAAGAGGGTAAATGGTTTTGGATTGGAGGATGCGATACAATCTAGGGATGCCACGTAGCAGGGGATTGGGAGTGCGAAACTTATTTTTTCGCAACCCTCCCATGGTGTTAAATTTCAGGTAGTCGGGGGTGCGAAAACTATTATAGGCCATTGGATATGAGGAATGGAGATCTGATAGATGGGAAAATAGGAGGGATTTGATAGGAGGTGGGGCCCGGGTTTTAAGCCATGCGATTGAGTTTAATATATGCAATGGGCTAGGTGGGGTTAATATAGCGTGGTATATATATGGGTTCGGGAACTATAATATAAAGGGGAATTCGATAATATATTAAAATGGAAGGGTTTTAACGTATGCGATGGATTATAATATAAAGTGGTGTAAGGGTATATGATCAGCGAGATTACAAAATAACAAAGTGGGACCTGGGGTAATATGTTAAAGCGAGAGTTAATATATAATGTATGTTATATAGTGGAGGTGTTGAATATAATTTAAACGGGGTTAATATGAATGGGGGCCTAATGAATATGATGCGAAATATTTAAAATACAATAAGAACTAGTGTTAAAACTGATATCAGGAAGGGATTGTTACAGTGGGGCCCGACATAGCATTTTAACTATTTAGACTTAGGATAAGGGGGTTTTTGATACTTTTTGAATTAAAAAGGGGAATTAGTAAAGGAGAGATTGATTTTCAAAGGAAAATGTATTTTTAACTAGGGAAAGGGGTTGTTAGGAAGGGAAAAATGGATGAAATAAGGGGGAAAGGTTAGTATGAAGGGAAAGGGATGTCTTTAAAAGGGAAAATGCCCTTTTTAGAATGGAAAATAGGATATTTTAAGCAAAGGGAAGGGTATTTTGAGGAATATTAGTGATATGAAATGACCAATTTGATGCTCTCCATGCCTTGTAAAAGTAATTTACCTACCCATTATTTACCCTAACATTTTTTTTTTCATTCATTGGGTGAATTTGATCTTGCTGACCCTCCTATTTTTCTTTGATAAGAAAAATAATCTACTTGTAACCTTATAACTTCCAATGGCTTAGATTAAACTAATGAGCTCATTATTATTCTCTACCTAACTATTGATTTGCCAAGATTAAATGGTTTGGCCAGATCTTATTCACTAATTATCAACATGAAATTTAAAGCATGAAATAATGAAGATTAAACTATTTGATCCTCATGGATTGTGGCATTTTTGACAAGATGCATACAATATTATTTGCAAAGTAAAGTAAAAAGTAGTGGCATTTGAATTTGCATCACTTTCAAGATCTATTTTTATCTCTTTTTGGTGGGGTTGATACTTTATATTCTTTTTTGATCTTTTTCTTTTAGTCCTTTGATTTTTCTTTTAGGACTTACCCTCTTTACAATTTTTAAATATGGGAAAAAATTTGCAGAAAGAAAAGTATGTACAATATTACAAGACTAAAACATAGTCAATTAAAAATTATGAACCCTATTATTATAGGACCCTAACAGTTTCATCGGGCCCAACGTGCTTACAGTGCACTTTAACCTGATTGATTTCTTGGTTCCAGAGCATGAGAATTTTTCTCTACAATATACATTGAGGTTTTGGATGGTTCTCCTTCTAACTCCACCTGTAATACAGACCAGACAATCACATGATAAACATATTTAACATAATTATTAAGCAATGACACATGGAAAACATCACAAAATTTCATTGTCTTAGGGAGTGCAAGTCGATAAGCTACTGGTCCAATCTTCTCAAGAATCACGAAAGGTACACAATACCGAGGTGTCATCTTGGCACATGATCCAATCCTAAAGAAGTTATTATTAGGCTTGACACAGAAGTACACATGTTACCCAACCTAATTCACTCCTTAAACAACATATTATTATTTGCATAAATCTTTTGTTTATCCAGTGCTACCTTTAGATTATTCTTGAATTACCTGCATTTCCTATTACATCTCTACCAACATGTCTGGTCCTATCAAAACCCTTAACTGGATCACTCAAACTAATGGGAGTATCACAACTCCACCCATACAATGCCTCGAATAGACTCATCCTAATTGATTCACGATACCCATTGTTGTAAGAAAAATCAACCTATGGAGGTACCCCTCCCATATCTTATGTTGATGCATCACATGTATCCTCAACATGTCCTACAATATCAAGTTAAACCTCTCTGTTTGTCCATTTTTTTGTGGATGATAAGTTTTGATGAAGACCAACCCTATACCCAAACTTGCAAATAACTCTTTCCAGAACCTAGAAGTGAACTTCACATCCATGTCTGACACAATATTTTTTGGTACCCCATGCAACCTCACCACATATCTGATGAATGCATGTGCCACATCACTAGCTAAATATGTAGACTTCACTGGAATGAAATGTGCTACATTTTTAACTTGTCCACCATAACCATGATATAATCATGTTGTCTATATTTCCTTGGAAAACCTACGATAAAATTCATAGAAATTACCTCCCACTTCCACTTTGGAATCAGAATCAACTATAGTAATACACTTAGATGCTTACACTCTGCTTTTAGCTGATGAAAACCCAAGCATCTAGCCTCAAAATCTGCCACTTCCTTCTTCAAATTCAACCAATAATAAAATTTCTTCACTGATGTCAATGTCTTTTGATATCCTGGGTGACCTGAATATGGTTTAGCATTAAATTACCTCAAGATAAGCTTATTGATATCATTTTTATTTGGCACATATATCTTTTCCCTAAACCCGACCAAGCCATATGTCGTGAGATGATAGTCCACATATTGATCATCTGTACCCTTTTGTAACATGTGCATAAGCTCCCTATACCTGTAATCATGTTGACATGCCTGTAATATGTGATCCTGTAAATCCATCCCATATGAGCTCATAGTTGCTATATGATTCAACTGTATCCTCCTGCGAAGAGCATATGCAACATTTTTCTCTTTACCTTTAATGTACTTGATCATAAAGTCGAACTCATTGATCTTGTTCAACTATCTAGCTGGTCTGGAATTTAGATTTTGTTGGTCAAATAGATACCTCAATCCATTGTGATCACTCATAAGTACAAACCTCCTACAAAGAAGATAGTGCCTACACATCTTCAATGCATGGATGATCGTTGCTAACTCAATATCATATGTTATATAATTCTTCTCGTGCTCATTCAATTTTCGTGAATCATAACACACTACTTGTCCTTCCTACATAAGGAATCCACCAAGTCATTTATTGTAAACATTTATACATACCACAAACTATTTTTCTAAATCTTCAGTATTTAAAACTAGAGCATTTGTCAACAACTACTTCAATTGTTCAAAGCTAGCTGCACATTATTATATCCATTCAAATTTCTTACCTTTCCTTTGCAATGATGTAATGGGATAGAAAATATAAGATAATTTCTTGATGATCCTATTATAATAACATGCTATTCCCATGAATGATATTACCTCGTCTCCATTTCTAGGAGTTTCCCATTCCATGATGGCTCTTATATTTTTTGGGTCCACTTTTTTATCACTCTGTAATTTTTGAGGCTGCAGAGAAACTCATAGAGGTAATCACATAACCACTTTGGAAACTAGGATCTAGCCCTTCCAGTTTCAGAGAGGGGTCTCTCTTTATAATTTAGCTCTGTTTGATTTAAGATATTAGGATAGATATCTAGTTGATTGTTTGATTTTTTATAGATTGTTTGGTTGATTAATTCCAGGAGTTACCATTGGGCTATGGAGTCAATTACTTAAATTTGGATATGTTTATGTTTTTTACAAATATATTTGGAAAGGCAAGGTAGCCATAATAATTCAATTTTGTAAGATAAATGAGATGGAAAAGAAGAAATTTTGGAGTTTTCATTAAGTAAAGAGAAATTTAGAATTCATTACTTAACTTCAGTTGAGAACATTGAAATTATTCAAAACACAGAAATAGAGTGTATTAAAACAAATTCTAAGTATTTATTTTCTTTTGAATAAAACATAATAGAAACAATGATGAATTACTTTAGAAACACATAAACACAAGAAAGAATCACATAAACACAAGAGGGGCATACCTGGTTGCCATGAATGGTTTATGGGGATGAATAAGAGATGAAATTATAGGAGGTTTAGATGTGGAAGGGACTAAAACAATTTGAATTATGGAATGTGATGTTGATGGGGAGGTAGTGGAAATTGTTGAGGAAATGGGAGAAGTGGAAACAAGATGTATAGATTGTGTGATGGGAGATGAGACCGATAACGTAGGGATGAAAGTTCACCTGATTGTCGGACATATGCTTTATGGAAATCTTGGTATAGGTCTGTCACTAGATCTTATAATTTTTCCAACTACTGAAGAGCTTGGGTATCAAGGTCTGGATCTACTAATTGATGTTCAGATCTATAAGGCCATTATGTCAGTTTGATCAAAGATTATTTTGCCTACAAAACTTTCAGATTTGATCCTAAAAAAACTATGTTCAAAAGGTAGATCAAACTGAATGTTCTCTATGGTAACAAAGCTCTCAAGAAGGGAAGTTGATCTTGGTGGATGACTACTACTCCCTTGGCTTTCTGTCAATTTTTTTTCCTTATCAATATCTCAGGGTCATCTAATATCCTAGCAGGTTCCGGATCTGGATGTGATCTAGTGTGAATTATTTTAGGAGCTAGATCTATATAGTATTAAAAACACAATTTAATTATGTACTAAGTTACAACCTATGAACATTTATTTCTAAATTTAAATCTTTTTTTTTCTTGAAATAAAGTTTTGAACCAAGGAAATAAATTTTTGAAATAAAGGTTTGCTCATTTTCCAGTGGAGTCACCAGAATGTTCTCAAACTGTAATTTTGAGCTTGTAGAGAAAATCACATAGGTAACCACAAAACTACTTTGGAAATGGGATCTAGCCTTCCAGTTTTAAAGAGGGATCTCTCTTTATAATTTATCTTTGTTTGACTTAAGATATTAGGATAGATATCTAGTTGATTGTTTGTTTGTTTTGAGATTGTTTGGTTGATTACTGCCATAAGTTACCATTGGGATATGGAGTCAATTAATTAAATTTGGATCTGTTTTAGTGTTTAAAAGTAGATCTTACAAGGCAAGGTAGCCATATTAATTTGATTTTGTAAGCTAAATGAGATGGAAAAGAAGAAAGTTTGGAGTTCTCATTAAGTAAATAAAAATTAAGAATTCATTACTTAGCTTCAGTTGAAAACATTTAAATTATTCAAAAGACAGAAATAGAGTGTATTCAAACAAATTTTAAGTCTTTATTTTCTTTTAAATAAAACATAATATAAAAAAGTGATTAATTACTTCAAAAACACATAAAAACAAGAGAGAATCACTTCACCAATGCTATAGGTCAATTTCGGCACCATTCCCAATGACTTGGTTAAATTGGACATCATCCCCAGTACCAATGAATAGGATCTATCATCCCCTATCATTTTAGTTGCTACATGCCCTAAGACAAAGAACAATAAAAAATCATCCATGACTTCCATTGCAAGGTTTCCAAGATTTGAAGTACATGTTATATCACCTATGAGCTCACCAGTGCAACCTCTCAAGGGACTAACTGCTTTGCATATGTAGTTACCTCCATTCAAGAGTGCGTTGGTCAATTGGGAGAAAAATTCTCATTGTTCCAGAATCTCCACATGGCCAGTGCCTTCTAGAAGAGTCCATATGTGTCAAACTTCAAATCCATGTGTCCATATAACACCTCTGAGCTTGGGAACATGTATTTCATATTATTAGAAATTCATTGACTGAGAAAATACCTTTAGTTGTTCTATAAATTGAGCACAGATCCTAGTGCTTGAGAAGGAATAAATTTGGCAAAGAAATGCTGTTGGATTCTCAATTGAGTATTTGATTTGAGTGATATACTGCTGGAGAGATGTTCGTTGTGATGAGGTTGGGATGATGCTGGAGTTGGTGACATCAAATCAATCATTGGTTGTAACCTCCCCCTTCTATCCATTACTAAAGATTGTTGCTCATTTTCCTACATATGTATCTGTATAAGCTTCTATTATTCATATTATGGATTCTTAGTTGATGTATATGTTTCATGTTTCATTGATTTAACTGATTAAGATAAATAGACATATGTATATTGCAACCTCTTTTTTGTTTAGTGTTTATACTTGCAGGAAATATTCTGGTGATCAAAGTTGGATTGGAAGCTACAACAAGAGCTACAGAAGGGGAATAGGAAGCACTTGGACTCCAAGTAAGTTTCTCCATCTTTATGTATGTCTATTTACTCTTAGGAAAAGTTTCTGCAAATTCTTTGATTTGTTGTTCTAAATGCATAGCACCACATTTAGGGAAGGCATTTTATCTGTAATCCATAATTCTGTATAACAAATTGGCGACTCTGCTGGGGAGTTTACCTTCATCCTTGGTGTATTTTGTCTCTTCTTATCCACCGAGTAGCATCTACTCTCAATTATTAGGCTTTTGAAACAAATAATTGCATTAGAAGTGTGTTTTAGTAGCTTGAATTTTGTTCTCTACTGTGCCTAATGCAATGTTGGTCAAGACACAATGCTTTGCATAGCACTGTCTCCCACTCATGGGTGCTTTGCAATGCACTGTCTCCCCTTAGAGACTGTGTTGCCCCCTAAGCCAACCAAATTCCCTTTGAAATTTTCATTTCCATCACTTTCAACCTTTTTTTTGTTGTGTTTTCAATTGTTTGATACCTCATAGAGACCAGTGAATTTACCTAAATATTCCTCCTTTGAAAAGTAAGTTTGTTCAATGTCTCTTTAAGTGCTTTTCTTTATCATTGAAAAATCAAATTCAAAGTATTTTATTTCTGCATTAGATCCATTTGTTTTCGTAAAGGAAATTGTCGTTAAATTCTTTGTTTCCTATAGGAAAAATTATAGTTCCATTCTTCATTTTTCCTAAAAAATAAATTGTTGTTAAATTCATCATTTCTCAAAGAAGAAAGAATTTTTTTGTTGATTTGATGCATATAGTTTCCTTTTTGCACTCACATTAAGGGGATTGGAAAGAAAACCTGCATTTGCATATAGTGGATTGTGTGTTTTGCATAGGAATAAGTTGGGAAAGTTGCATATTAGTTTGTGTTCTTTGTTGTTTGCTCTCAAAATTGATTGCTATTTCCCCTTAGTAGCTAAGATTTTCATTGAAAAATCTAAAATTGAAAAGTTTGCTTATCATTTTAGTTTGCATTTTAGGAATTTCCATTACATCATCATAGTGAACCTTGAAAGGAAAATTGATAAACAAGATCAACTTAAAATTTACATCAATTTACCTGACAAAGCATTGGAACCATAATGATAACATTTAGAAGGTCTAGGCTAGAGTCGTGTTCCAGCGTCGTAAAACATAGCAGCTGTCATTAATTGTCTATGATACATTTTGAGTGTGATACCTCACTCCACGTACTTAAGTATATTGTAGCTCACCCGTTTACCTTCGGGTATATCGGGCGGTGTTATAGTATGAAAATTATAAAGGGGTGCTCTCACTGTGCGGTTTCACATTAGACAGCGCTAATACATAATTGGGCCTCCACGTACCTTTGGGTATATTTGGGAGGAAAAATTTAGGTCGATATCCCTCCATAGTGAACCTAGTCGACCTCCTTGTAAATTGTGATACACCGAACACAACATTCAGGGAGATTTCCTGCTCGTATTTCTTGGTTCGCCAAGAGGTATTATGCAGTTCACGGTTTCTTGGTAAACCTTTTGCCTAGAATTACCCTTTTATTTTTTTTATTTGTTTTTGGTCATAAAATAAATGAGACATCGTGGAAGAAGAAAATACCTTTCCCCATCGTTCGCGTAGACTTGCATTGAAACCACCTTTACCACTGGAAGTCACTTCTGGTAGGCGAAAGCGACATCGCTCTACCGAAACCAGTACCATCAGTACCTCTGGTGAAGCATCATCTTCCTATATACCTGAGTTGGCACAAGTTATTTCTACAAATCCTGGTTTGTCTACTGTTGTCGAGACAGAGTCCTCACAGCTACCTGTGGTCACGATCCATCCAATCAGTGAGACCATACCTCCTGAACCCCACATTGTTCAACTAGAAGTTTATCCAGATCCTTTCTCTTTTTTTCCAGAACATCTGCATCCCGAATTTGAATGACCAGAAGTTGATCCTGTATTGGTCACCCCACAATCTATTGTAGCCATTGATTTTCCCATATCACGCAATCAACCTCCTGAAATATAATTTGGGCTTGACGATGAAATCCTTCCACTTGGTTTAATTTCGATTGAAGAAATCCCACAAGACGAAAAAACTTTAACTCCAAACCATTTTGGGGAGGATATTTACCTATACGATTCTTTTCCTCAATCACCATCCTCTACTTTTGTTGATCCTCTTCCTATTCAAGTTCCCGTCGATTCAAAATGGTATAATTTTGGTCAAGTAACCATGCCTCAACCAACATCTTCGGTTGGACCATATGTTCCTATTGCGTCAGCACCTTCTCTCACTAACCCGTCGATGTTCACAAATTCACTAGTCATATTTACATGGAGGCCTTATGGTCCCATCAGGTTATAAATCTTTATCTGGAATTTCTCTGGTGCATATTCAAACCCATGGAATTCACTAATGTCATTGTATAGTATTCTAACTGGTAAACCTATAGTGAGTACTGAATGGCTTGATCCTTTATATCCATCATTAGGGAAATATCAAGCTGGTCCATCTGGGTCTATTCCATCTAGTACCATCTCAACTGGACTCCCTTCATTTGGAGAAAAATATTTTTCATCTTGTTGTACTCCTCATGCTGGGGGGAAACCTATGGTCACCCACTTTGACAGTACTCCATCATTTTTTGGTCAACCTAATGTCGAAATGAATGTTTTTCAATGGCAGCCCACTCTGCCTATCCAACCAAAAATGATTGTACACTCGTATCAACTGGTTCAACCTGTTGCACCCACATCAATTCCACTTATTAATAGATATCTACCCTTGTTACAGACTCAAAATATTGTACAAAAAATATTTCAGGTGAGTCCTTCAACTCAATACTCTCAAGTATTGGGCCCTCAGACTCCAACTCCTTCGGCTAATTTACAACAACCTGTACCCGGAATCATTTATTCACAAGCTGGAATACCATATTATGGGATGCCACAGCCACAAATAGGTTATACCTATCCTCAACCAAATCCAAGTTATTCTAATTTGGGTTATAACATTGGTGGACATACCCCTTGGCAGCCTCAGGCGAAAATGCCTCAACCTTCATTTCAACAAGTATCGTACCCAGGTTTTGGTCAATAGAATTCTCAAGAATTTGCCTATCAAAACAACCCCTATTTGGGTTACCAACAATAGATTCCTTATGCTAATTCTTAAAGGCCTATTTCTCAAGAAATTCCAACATACCCTGGCTATGCTCAACTTGACCTTAATCGACAGCTGCCCTTTGTTGCAACTTTAGAGTTACCAGATTTGAATCGGCTCACCAATGATCCAATCAACTATGCTCCTTGGTGGCCGATGATACCCCATAAATTACGTTGGATATTCCTAAGTTCAATGGAAACCTTGGGGAAGACCCATCGACTCATGTTATGACTTATCATTTGTGGTGTTCATCAAACTCCCTGAATGATGACTTTGTTTGGCTACGTCTTTTCTAGTGTATGCTCACTAGTCTGGTTGCAAAATGGTACATTGAGTTACCTAGAGCTTATTTTTATAATTTCACTTCCCTAGCTACTATCATTTTTACTCACTTCTAGTTACTCATATGATATGGAAATGGACTAATTTAAAACAAACTAATGCTACTCACATTTCTGATCATATTCATGAAAGGCGTCATCGTCGTAGAATGGTTAAGACATTTGTTCCTGATCAAATTCTTGTTAAGTGGTTCATTAAGTCCCTGTTACCATCTATAATTGAGGATGTGGCTAAAGGTGGTGTCATCACTAAAGAGAAAGTTATTTCTCGTGCCCAATATTTAGACTTTATTTATACTCAGTCTGGCATGCTCTACGAGAAACTTCCTAACGCGTCGTGATCTAATTTTACTGTTCCTCCTCCATTAAAGGAATCTCATGCTGGAGATGGTATGATCGGTACTGCAAGCACACATCATACTACTGCAACTAATCTTGCACCTTCTTCCAAAATCAATTCTGTGTCATTTTACAAAGAAAAAAGTGACAAGCAACCCGGAAGTAATAAAAAAGGGAAATAAAAGAAAAATAAAACTTCTAACCCGCAGGAAAGATCATATGATCAATCATCTAGAAATAGGAAACCTTGTTATCCATGCATAATTTATAATGAGGAGAATTTTTTTCGAGATTTTGCTCACCACGCTGAAGTCTCAAAAATGGTTAAGACTTCACATGTGTTAGTTGTGTTAACATATCCGTTTTCGAATCTAGACACAAATTTGGTTGCTACAGATCTAGCTTCTAGTTCCCAAGTGCTTATGCTATCTGTCACAAAGCCATCGACATATATTTTGGTGTCAACACATAATAAATATTATGGTAGTCAGGCCACAGATCAACCTACTACCTCAACCACGAATTCGTCTACGGAATCAGTACCACCACCTGCTATTCTTGAATTGAAAATCAAGCCACTGAAAGGAGTTGTTCATAAATCAACATATAATCCTTGAGCAAGATCTGCATAAATTATAATATAGTTGAAGATTTGGCTCAATCCCCTTCAACTATGTTAGCTCTTGAGGTATTACATTATTTTCCATCCTAGAAACAGGATTTATTGTCGGCTATTGGTGGAATTGATCCGACTAATTCTAATCTCGTAGTATTTAATCATATGGGCTATGTGCCAAAATTACCAGGAAAAATTTTCATTCTCCATCCAAATAAATTTTCTCAATCACCTTGTTCATCGTACTATTATTGATGAGGGAGTATCTATGTGCATTATGTCTCTAAACTGTTGGAAGTCACTAGGCTCGCATGCCTATCTCAATCATCAATGACGTTGAAGGCTTTCAACGGACGTATATATAAGCCTTATGGTATTATCAATAACCTGCATGTTGAACTAGGGGGAAAAACAGTGAATGTTGATGTTGAGGTCGTTGAAAAACCCCTTGACTACAATATTTTATTGGGAAGGCCATGGGTATATGCTATGAATGCAATTTTTTCTTCATATTTTAGAATGATCGCCTTTCCATATAAAGGTGTTATCACAGTCATCAATCAACTATCCTTCTTTGCCTCTACTTCATAGGTAAATGGAAGTGTTCCATTTTTTCATGCACAATAAATTGCACTTCAGAACATTGGTGTAGGACTCTTAAAGGATTCCACTCCCATGGGAACCTTTGCATTACCGCCGCCTGCAATGTTGGCAGAAATTGCAAGTATAGAGACCTGCTACATGATCTCTTCCACTCCGTCTGGCTTAAGGAAGAGTGTGGTTGATTCTGAAATTGTTACGTTGGATGAGTTTCTTCTGCCCAACCCAATTGAGCTGGCATAACAATCAATCTATCTGGCTTAGGCAGCGAATCCAAAATCACCGTCACTATTTGTTTGGGTTGATCGTTCCTTAGATTTTGGTACTCCATCTGATCCTTTTTCCTCAACTTTCTTGACAGATGAGAATATTTTGGAAACCATGATGTTGGAAGGAGAACCATGGCAAGATTATCATCATCATTCCCATATTCTTGATTATGAAGAAAATAATCTTAGTGAACTATGTTGAGGAGGTAAATCCCCTCTGCGGACAGAGGCGATCCCTACTAGCCCAGCAGGGGTCTAGCAACAAACAAACAATGCTATGACGCAAGCTCCTAATTACGAATGAAAGACTTGGGATAGAAGCCTACCTGGATTCCAACGCTATAATCTGAAGAAGAAGTGTCCCCGTCCTTCAGCCCTGGCAGATCACAATTCTTCCACGATCTCCGCGGATGAACACCTGCACATAGAAGAAACGAACAGATACAAGCATAGGAACCAGCATACGTAACTAAACATCGGTCAGAAAAGATATTACTTGCATTAACATGATGGAAAACGGAGTGGAACCATAATCATAGTCATCTATTAAGTAATAAACGAATAGAAGTTACAACCAAGTTCTGACGTCACAGCTTCCTTCGAACGGGTCTCCGGTCGTCCACGTCCCGGCAAAGCTCGCCAAGGAAAGGGAAACCTCTCCACAGTCTCGTAACAATGGTCTCCTCGCTTGAATGGGCCTTAAGGGAAAGAAGGGATTCTTTACAGCACAAAGGCACTTGGGAATAGGGAGATGCAAAGCTTCAGCACTTCAAGACTAGCTTGCCATGGATCTGAGCAAGCTTTTATTGATGGGGAAGGAGGGAGTTGGGATCCCTATTATTATGGGATTGGCCCTATCAACAAGGAAGGTTCCATGGGAGGTGGCAAAACCAATTCCTTTCCATAGAACTCCCACAGCCAAACCTCCCAACTCAAGATAGGCAGTGGTTTGTGAGTTTGTTTGAACTCAACTTCCGCCATCCATATTTAAAAAACAGTCCCTAAAATGGGTGGCGCGATTGCTGCTCTATGACAGAGCGCCAAGTGGCGCACCCTCTTTACAGGATTTCCCCATTGACGAGCACCTAATCCACAACGCGGCTAATGCAAAGCATTGTTTATGAGTTTTGAAGAGATGTCTAAGTGGGGAAATAGAAGCTCATATCAGAGGATGCATCATTATGGCTACGGCACATGTTGTTCACAGGCCGACATAATGGCCCCATTGTGCGGGACGGGAATGGTAAGGAAGTGTGACAAATATCATGGTAAATGTATGCCCTCAAAGCATGAGGCCCGAGAGAGAGAGGTGAAATGCTTTACGAGAACATGTTCAACTGGCGCCCCCGTCGTTTAAAAACTCAGACAGACAACTCCATATCTCAAGTACATGATGTATATATATGGTATGGACGCAAATATCCGAACGAGTATGCTGGCAACCATCAGGGACAAGGCAATGCATCTGAAAACGAAGATCAAACAATATCTTGTATAGCCACCATCCAGTAAGTGAGTCATGTACATAATGATAATAATCCACAATCGCAGCCTGGATTACAACAGACACAATCCAGGGTCTTGCGCTCCATCTCGACCCAAACAAGTACAATTTCGAGCATGTGAATATGTGAGCTGATGTCGAACATGCAAGAACATTGTCTGATTACCAGCCAATGATGAAAGCTGTTAACAGACGCGAGAGAAACCACCAATAATGACAATGGTCCCCAAGGTACTACAGGTACAATCTACGGCGTGTGAACAAATGAGTTGACATCGAACACCCGCAGAATCATTCGATTGGAAGTCAATGATGTAAACTTCACGTCGAATGCGACGAACCTGCCATTGAGGCATGCAGGCTCCAAGGTACCATCAGGAGTCTCTAGACCAACTTCCCGGATAATGAGTTGAAGTCGACAGGAAGTGACCTTGATCGAAGGTGGGCCATAATGATTCCCACATCATCGACACGAGACAGAGGAACATGATGTTTTTGTTGTGAATCAGGATCGTATGAGAAACAGAGGAAGGTTGATATTTGCAGAGGCCAACTTCTCTTGAACACATGAACGACACGACAATGGACTTGGCAGTATTTGACATCAACGGATCAGAGGTCATGGTGACGAGGCAGTGAACAGATGAGAGGTCAAAAGAGATTATCCAAACCCATGGAGGCAAAGTGCAGCAACGAGATGAGATGTCCCCAACCCGACACAGATGCAGACAAGTGCCATGTTCAAGAGCGACATACTGCCAACGACAACGACGATGGTTCCATTTTTCCCCACCATTTCTGGCGAGTACCCCAATTATTTTTAATAACAAGCTTGAAGGGGATAGCATATGCTTGCGATATAAGTCCGCCCTTCGGGTGAATCCATCCTAGTGCATTTAACGAGTCCCAGGAAGGAGAAACTCGGAGAACGTCATTTCGACTAGATCCGATGTCATCAGGGTTTAACGAGTCTGACAAAGGAAGAACTCGGCGTCTTTTCATGTTTAGAGAGTTTGAAAAGACAGCGGAAAAGAAAACTCCACATGTCCCTTTTCGTAAATAGTTCCCCAGATCCGAAAAGGTAGAAAACAATATCCGGGAAAACCTCCTAGTCGCGATAGGCTAGGGTATTCCTTTTTCGTAATCGATCTAGCCCAGCCCGAAAAAGGGTTAAACTTATACTGGGTGAATGTCGATTCATGTCCATTTTAACGAGATCGAAACGACAAGGGCCTCGGTGATCTTTTCATATTTAGAGAGTCAGAAAAGAGCTGAAAGATGACTCCGGAGTGACTTTTTCGTGTATTTACCGAGTCCGAAAAAGTATAAAATACAACTCGTTTCCACCTTTTAGGTCGCAAAAACCTGCTGCTGCACATACCAAGCAAGCGTAAAATCCATTTTCGACATAATACATACAAATATTTGACAAAAATAACTTTTTAGAGCTCATTTAACGTCGAAAAGTTATAAATATGTCTAATTGGTAAAAAATGAAATTACTTTTTACTATTTACCTTGTGGAGAGCAACAATGGTCCATTTGGAGCAGAATCTTCCGACGGTGATTACGATCAATCCAGGAAACCATTCAGCGTCTCGTCTGTGACAGGTAAGAGGCGGTCCTTTTCTCTTTCTTTCCATACATTTTTTAATGATTTCCCTTCATAAATCAGCTCTGTAAGGGCACTTTTGAAATTTTAGGGCCGGGCCCAGTGGCGCGGGTATCGGGCACGGACCCGCGCCACTGAGCTCTTTTTACTAAAGGGGCCGCGCCACCTAGCGCGACTGTTAGCAAAACAGTCGCGCCAGCGGCGGAACCCAAATTTTCGCCTAAAATTCCGACATTTATACCAAATTTCTTGAATTTTGAAGCTCACAAAAGATCTAATCAGAAGCTTTTGACCATGTGAATGCAGATAAACACTCAAAATGGCAATTGAATGGAAGGAACGAGAACACGGAGATGAGGATGAAGAGGCCATGCAAAGCCAGGCTTGCATGAACGCTCTGAGAGACTGCGGATTGAAAAAGTTCTTCCTCACGCCATGTTTACGAGCTCAGCCCGAGCTTCTCCAATATCTAATCAACCTCTGGGATGAAAACGACCAAGTATTCAGAATACGAGACCAGGTGCTGGAATTGGAGGTCACTGACATTTATTTTATTACTGGATTGTTCCGCAGAGGTCCAATCCCTGTACTGACTGGGAGCAGACCATCAGGGGAAAAGATGGAAGAGGTAATGGCGCGGGTGTGCCGAGGGGCACAAACAGGATCAGGAAGTAAGAAAGTATACATCTCCACCATCCCTGATCTAGCACTGAGAGTAGTTCTCCACACCATTACGCGGGCTGCTGGATCGCAGGCACCGCATGAGGCTACAAAGACTCAACTCTTACTGGCCTCAGAATACATGGGTCCCCGACTGTATGATTGGGCAACAGCTGTAACGATCAACATGAAAAGGCAGCTCACCAAGTGCAAACAGGGGAAACTGAAACAGTTCGGCTATGGTTCCATCTTGGTATCGTTCATTCTGGAACGCATACCAACCTTCCAGGGCCAAGAGGCCCATGTGGCGAGTCCGATACCACGAGAGCCGAGAATGGCTCGTTGGGCAGCACTGATGCCCAGATCTGGAGGTGGCCAACAGATGTCCTGGAAGCCAGAGTTCTTTAGGTGGCTACGGCGCCAACTGATCGTTGTGGAATATTGGCCCTATTCAGGAACTGACTTTACCGGGGACCCAGATCTCCCATTACCAGAAGGAGATGACTGGGACGAGGAGCTGGGTAAGACCTCATATTTTTGATTTCATGTTTATATGTTTTTTTTGTTAATACACACTTGTCTTAACACAATTATATATGCATGCAGATGTAGGACCTGAGAGGCCAGCCGGGATGTCTCCTATCTCCCGGAGGACACAACTCGCCCCTGAGATCCAGGGGGAAGGCACCGGAGGAGAGGCACTGGTTCAGAACCTCGAGGGGATCGTCCATGGGATCCCAGACTATGCCCGACTGTAAGATGTACCGATGGAGTACCAGCGCCATACGGTGGGAGTTCCAAACCGGCTCCACCGAATCCTGAGGCGGCTAGTGCGTGCAGTGACGTGCTATCATGAGCACCATGCGGATTAGTCTCTAGGATTTATGCCACACCTATTTTTGAGAGACAGAGTGTCTCAGAATGTATTAAGACAATTATGTATATTTTTTGAGTTTTATGCGACACACTTTATGTAAACATTTCGATATCTATATATATACATATCTATTTCTGGATGAGTCTTCTTTACATGTGATGATGATTTATAAATTGCGCAAATGCCTGTCTAACACCAAATTTGCTACTGCATCTGTTAATGTATTCAAATTTCTGGGTATATGATGATATGTAATGTATTCAAAATTCCTTTCCAGTAATCGAATACGCAAATACAATCGTAAAATGGACGGGTTTCTTACCGAATAGTGCCCGTTTAGCTGCAACACTACAAGCTGTGAATCTAGGTACACGAGCAAT
The DNA here is from genome assembly GCA_034641835.2 of Pinus albicaulis. Lineage (NCBI taxonomy): Eukaryota > Viridiplantae > Streptophyta > Pinopsida > Pinales > Pinaceae > Pinus > Pinus albicaulis. The sequence continues at coordinate 549,974,943 of CM076570.1, forward strand.
TCACGGATACCAAGGTTTACTGCCTCGGTTAATAATTCCAACACAGCGCTATATTCCGCGATATTGTTCGTGGTACGTCCTAAACACACACCTTGCAGGTCGATCAACTCACCAGCAGGATCGTAGATTACCCAGGCTGCGGAAGACAGATTCCTGGTACTGTGGGAGGCACCATCCGCGAAACCAACAAATGGATGAATAGACATCTGCACAACCAGGAAGACCCGATCAGCAGAAAGATGTTTACAAAGCACACCACACCATGCACACAAATGACAATCACACACCTATGTACACACATCACACCAAGAAATCAATTCAGGCATAGTATTTTTTAAGGTACAGCCCATTCTTGGGCCGCGCCAATGGAACTCCTTCGTAGTCTATAAGCTCGTAGGCCCCATTTTTCAAAACGCGTTTTACTATATAAGGCCCGTGCCACATGGGCTGGAGCTTCCCGGCACCAAGCTTGTCATGTGCCTGATCGTACAAGAGGACTAGGTCTCCTTCGATGAAAGAACGGGGAGAAACAGATTGATCAAAATGAGATTTGACCCTCTTCTTTTGTGCTTCGATGATCAAAGCAGCTAGACGACGGGTTTCATCCAATCGTTCGAGATACATAAGACGCTCTTCCTCAAGAGAAGTATCCGGTAAGAGCTCCACAGCTAATTTGAGCGAAGGAATTTCACATTCAACCGGCAAAGTAGCTTCCAGACCGTACACCAGTTGGAATGGTGTGAATCCGGTTGCACTTTTAGCAGATGTTCCGTACGCCCAGAGAGCTGAGAACAGTTGGAGATGCCAACTGGATTTATGAATCCCAATCGTTCACAGCTACGGTGACCAAAACCTGTTCCACTCTTTCTCAACCCACTGCTCGCTGAGTAAAGAGGGCTGAGCCGTCGTGGACGTTGGCACTCAACGCAAACGTCACCTCCGCCATCATGCGAATCACGGAAATGAGAGCAGTGATCAAGGATCAGGCTGAGAACAATTATCGTGCAATAACATGGTTGAATAAAAATGAAGAGCCGTTCTTCCGTCGGTTAGCCTATGTAGGCATCGCTGCCCACTTAGTGAAGTAGTCGACTTTGGCGACAGATATACGCATGCCCCCCGGCCCAGTGAGGGTTACACGTCATAAAATCCATGCCCCATTTCACAAAAGGGCTGACGGTAATAACAGGATGCAAGGGTAGAGGCGGCGCGCGCATCTTGCGCTGAAAAATCTGGAACGCATGACATTTACGGACTGCGCCGACGGTAATAACAGGATGCAATGGTAAAGGTGGCGCGCGCATCTTGCGCTGAAAAATCTGGCATGGATGACATTTATGGACCGCGGTGATACAATCCTTGAATGTAGAGGCAGTAACACCGCCCTCCCGAGAATCTTTGGGCGGTGGCATGTCAGGACATGTGTCCACACGAGCGCCAGCAGCAAGCGGTCATTCAAGACTAGCTTGCCATGGGATTGAGCGGGCTTTTATAGATGGGGAAGGAGGGAGTTGGGATCCCTATTATTATGGGATTGGCCCTATCAACAAGGAAGGTTCCATGGGAGGTGGCAAAAGCAATTCCCTTCCATAGAACTCCCGCAGCCAAACCTCCCAACTCAAGATAGGCAGTGGTTTGTGAGTTTGTTTGAACTCAACTTCCGCCATCCATATTTAAAAAACGGTCCCTAAAATGGGTGGCGCGATTGCTGCTCTATGACAGAGCGCCAAGTGGCGCGACCTCTTTACAGGATTTCCCTGATTGGCGCGAGCACTGAACTGTCTACCCGCGCCAATGCAAAAAGAGCTGTTTTTCATGAGTTTTGCAAGGAGATGTCTCAAGGGGAAATGAAGCTCATACTCAGAGGGATGCATTAATGATGTTTTCAAGGCATGACAGTGTTCACAGGTCACATAATGGGTCCTCCATTGTGCGGGACGGGGAATGGTAAGGACGGTGACAAATTACTGTGTAACAAACTATATCACCCATCAATCAAAAATTTCTTTCTGAATTCTTTTCCTATTAATGCAATCAATTCTGAGCGAAAATTTTCAAATATTGAAGAAACTGTTTCTATCGATATTTCGACCAAACTTGGTGTTGTAGAAAACATTCATGTCAACGTAACTTGTTCTTCATCAGATTTCAAAACATATCGCTCTCTATTTCATGAATTCCATGATGTATTTTCTTGGTCTTACGAGGAAATGCTAGGAATAGATACTATTATCATTGAACACACTATTAGTATGTACCCTGATGTCAAATCGATACGTCAATGCCTTCATCTTGTTCATCCGAAGAAGGCCAATGCCATTAAAGAAGAAGTTGAAAAACTTTTGCGTACTGTTTTCATTTACCATGTTCGCTAACTGAGTGGGTTTCCAAGATCGTTCCTATCATGAAAAAACAAGGAACCATTAGAGTGTGCGTCGATTATTGGGATGTCAATCTTGCTTGTACAAAAGAAAACTATCCTACTCCATTTATCGACCAAATTATTGACGATTGTGCTGGATGTGAAATATTTTCGTTCATGGATGGATTTTCCAGCTACAATCAAATAAATATCCAACCAGAGGATCAATATAATACATCATTCATCTATCCCTGGGGCACATTTTCTTATCGGAAACTACCATTTGGTTTAAAGAACGTCGGGGTCACTTTTTAGAGAGAAATGGATTATGATTTCAATGACATCAAGCACATTGTTCAACCCTATCTAGACGATTTACCCACGCATTCACAAAATCATACTGATCACCCGATACATTTGAGAGCCATATTTTTACACTGCTGACACTACAAAATATGTCTCAATTGACATAAATGTGTCTTTTGTGTTGGTTCTGGTCGTTTTCTTGGATTTTTCATCTCAAAAGAAGGAATTTGAATCGACCCATTGAAGGTTCAGGCCATTCTTGATTTTCTTGCACCATAAAATTTAATTCAGATACAAAAAATTCAAGGAAAGGCTAACTTCCTAAGGAGATTCATACCCAACTACGCCGAAATGGCTAAAGGATTTACTCGACTCTTGAAAAATGGGATTCCCTTCCATTGGGAACAAGTTGCGCAAGCTTCTTTTGATGCTGTCAAGGATACTCTTGTCCAAGCATCGTTAATGTATCCCCCCAATTATCAGAGTGATTATTTCTTATATATCGCCGCGGCTGATACGACCATTGCTATGGTATTGGTCCAAGTAGAAAATGGGATAGAACATCTGATCTATTATTTAAGTCGTAATCTCAATGATACGGAAGTGAAGTATTCATATGTAGAAAAGCTTGCCTTGGTAGCTTTTCAAGATGTATAAATATTTCGCCACTATATCCTGTTCCAGAAGACCATTGTCATTTCGAATTGCAACCTCATGAATTATACCTTATCACATCAATTTATGGGGGGAAAATATTCAAAATGGATTGTCATTTTGTAGGAATTTGATTTGGAATTCATCAAATCAAAGTTAAAGAAGTCTTTAGTTTTGGCTGAGCTTCTCTGTAACCTTCCCTTTGGTAGTATTGCTACTACATAAGAACCATCTATTCTTGATGAGTCTCTGTTTTTGATTGGATCATATGATCCTTGGTATGGGGTTTTATCATTTATCTTAAGTCACAAAATTTTCGGCCTGAAACCTCTCACTCTGACCATCAACGTATTCGATACCAAGCCAAATATTATCTGATTGTCAATGATACACTTTATCGTCATGGTGTCGATACAATTTTAAGAAGGTGCCTCACTCATGAGGAGGACGAAAAGGTTTTAAATGATTTTCATGCTAGGGCTTGTGGTGGACACTTGTCTAGATATGATATCGCATAGAAGATACTCGGCGTCGGTTACTTTTGGCCTACCATATTTCGCGATTGCATCCTCGCCGTCAAAATTTGTCATGCATGCCAAATATTTGATCGTAAAATCCAAAAACCGCCAGTGCCAATGCATCCTGTTGTCTCTGTGGGACCATTTTCGAAATGGGGCATTGACTTCATGACTTGTAACCCTTGTTCGTCCAAGGGGCATGGTTATATTATTGTCATAGTAGACTACTTTACCAAGTGGGCCGAAGCGAGGCATACATTCAACTACATAGGACAAAAAATTGCATTGATTTTATTTAATCATGTCATTGCATGGTTTAGGGTCCCATAGGCTATAGTTACAGATCATGGGAAGCATTTTCGCAACCACATGATGACTGAATTGACTACCAAGTTAGGATTGTCACATGATAATTCTACTCATTAGTATCCGCAATCAAATGGAAAAGTTGACAACATGATTCTTAAATGTATGCTTCAACGAATGATAGGAGTTCATAAAATAAATTGGCATTTTATCCTGTACTCAGCCTTGTGGGAGTACCGAAATTCGGTGAGAAACGCAACCAGATTTACTCCCTTTCAATTGGTGTATGGTCTGGAAGCTATCTTGCCAATCTAATGTGAAATATCGTCATTGAAATTCATAATCGACTTGTTACCTGAAACCTCAGATGAAGAAGAGAATATTTTTAACCTCATTCATCTTGATGAAATGCGTCGTGAATTCCAATTAGCCAACGAATCACATAAGAGACGTATAAAGGCATAATACAACAAAAATTTCCAGCCTTGCATTTTCTCAAAGGGCGACTTGGTCCTTCTTTATGATCAAGAAGCTAATGTAACAGGTACAGGAAAGTTTGATCCATTATGGCATGACCCCTATATTGTCAAAATATTTCTTGCTAAGGGTGCCTACGATTTGGTGGATTATGATGGAATTCCATTAGCACAACCCTGAAATGGGTTGTATTTTAAACGTTACTATGCTTAATCATGAACGTAGTAATTCTTTGTATTATATTGTATATATATGCTGTTGATTTTCATTTACTATCTTAGTTTTTTTTTTAGAGTTTTCTTGACGTTAGTAATCCACTTTACATTTCATCGTAGATGTTTAAATCTTTGGAACCATTTGTTGGATATGCTGATGGTGCTAATCGTAGTACGCAGAATCTATCCTTTGCAGCGTGGGCCATTTTCACTCCAAACGACGAGTTAGTGAGTTTTCAAGGGACTTGTATTGGTAGATCGACAAACAATATCGTTGAGTATAGCTATTGGTGAGGTAAATCCCCTCTGCGGACAGAGGCGATCCTACTAGCCCTAGAGTGGGTCTAGCCACAAACGAGACACACTATAACTTTGGTTCCTAGTTAACGAATGGAAAGATATTCGATATATGAATTACCGGACGTCCTACACTGTTGTCATCGTTGAAAGAGTGACTGCCTCTCACTCCTATTTTGATAGATTATGATCCGCTCGTCTTCACACTCGGATACCTGCACACACACAAGAAACAAAGATGATATACAACATACTATTTTACATTCATAACTATTAGTCAGTCGAATAAGAATAAATCAATTGCATCAAATAAACATAACACAATGATGGAACCAATACCATAGTCGAGTATATTAATGAGAGAAGGGAAGAGTACAACCAAGCTTTGACGTTGCGGTCTCCTCCAACAGGGTTCCAGCGGAGCACATCTCACAAAGGCTTGTCGTGAATTCGGATGGGGCTCTCTCTACAAAATTCTCCTTGGTTCTACCTTCTCTATAGCAATTACTCAACTATAGTATCTCTTCTCCAAGTTCAGCTTCTTGGCTACATGTTCAGCTAGCTTTTGTAAAGGGAGAAGGTCTGTTTATATAGAGGAAGAAGGAGAGGTTAGGATCCCTATAATCATGGAGGGGAGTCCTATCTTCAAAGAATGTTCCATGGGAGGTAAAAACCACTACCTAAAGGAAGAGATCCGTGGCTTATCAGGTTTAACCACTTCCTGTGACTCATCCTTGAGGTGGTTAAAGGAAACTTCTGCCTCTATTTTGTTACAAAACATTCCTAAAATAGCTGGCGCGGGCACAACAAAGAGACAAAGTGCCATGTGGCACGGGCTCTAGTGTAAATATTCCCTATTGGCGTGAGTGATGAACTGGCAACTCGCGCCAATGACAAAACATAGGTTTTTGTGTGCTTTTTGAGGAAATGTTCAACAGGATAAATGATGTCCTTATTCATAAGGATGCAAAGAAAGTGTTTGCACAATATGACACTGCTCACAAGTCACGAGAAAGACCCTCCAATATGATGGTGACAAAATTATGTGTAGCAGATGCCCCCTAAAGCATGAGGTCTGAGATAGAGGGAGGGGTGAAATGCTTTATGAGAACGCGTTCGACCCAAACAATGTTGTCGGAAGACCTGCAAGTACAAATACAATTGATACTTCTGATACATGACATGTGGCATGGGCGCAGCCATCCATAATAGAGTACATAAGTAGTAAGATCCAAGGTATAGACACAACCATCCAGCAATAGGGATCAACAAACATAGGTATGGTCACAGCATCCAATCAGAAGAGCCATGTAATAAGTCATAGTAATCCACAATGAACCCGCAGCCTAGATTGTTGGGAAAAATACTAAGAGGGGGGGGTGAATCAATATTTACTGCATATTCAAAACTTTTTACTTTTTCACTTTCTAAAACCCATACGCTAATTTACTTTAGTAAACTCGCGTATATACGCGGATATCCTCCATACAACTCGCGTATTAGCAGAGATCTAGATATGCAGATATTTATTAACTTAGTTCTTCACATATATCATTCATCAGATGTTAAGTTATCAGAAAACATGTGTAGTAACAACAGAATAAACCATCACACAAAGCATCACACATGAACACCGGGATTTTTAGGTGGAAACCCAAGTCGGGAGAAAACCACTGCTGCAGTTGCTCAGCCTTCAATATTTTATTATAGAGAAAACATCTTACAACATATGTGCTGGCGCAGACTTGACCAGCACGCAGGCACCCACCTGCGCTCGTTTACCAGCCTCTCCTGGAAGGGAGCTCCAACCCCCTGACTCGTTTACCAGCCTCTCCTGGAAGGGAGCTACGACCCCCCGATCTCGTTTACCAGCCTCACCTGGAAGGGAGCTACAACCCCCTGACTGAAGGCTACAACCTTCAGCACCACCTTGGACCACATTTCATCAATTTTCACACTGGATCCAACAACTTCAATAGAACACAACTTGCAGGCCACGTTTCATCATATTTTCAAACTGGACCCTTTCCATACTTTTAAGCACAAACATACATCACCAACAAATACTTATCAACACAGATCAGATAGCAGAAACACAGCAGAACAGATCAGATATTTCATACCCCTTGCTTCAGCAAACCCTAGTTTGCATACGCGCTTTACCTTCACTGATGTCGCGTATATACGCGCTTCCGTCCACACAAACCAGCGTATACCTCTGTATGTATTTCATTGCGCATACGCGCTTTCTCTTCAGCGAAGCCGCGTATATACGCGCTTCCTCCGTGACGAAGTAGCGTATAGATCTTCAATCATTATAGAGCAGCATACTTCTACAGATCAGATATTCAGTTCAGATTTACCTTTTTACTTCAGACAGATTTTTGCCTAGATGTTCGCCTCATCACAGATCTAGTCATTCTATAAACAGATCTAGCAAATACAAGTATATTTCAGATCTAGATCCCCTTCTTCATCACTCCTTCATTGGTGCATCATACATTCAGATCCTTCATTCAATTGTAACCCTTTCCATTCAGATATACTCCAGAGAGAAGTATTCATTCAAGCTCAGACATCTTGCACCCACACTCATCATTTGCACAATGAATTTATTCTCCTTATATAGGTTTACCCTTTTTCAATACCATGAGTCAAACCAATACCACAAGCCTTCAATACCATGGGCCCCTTTTTCAATACCATGAGCCAAAATAATACCACGGTGATTACCCCTGGTTTTGCACTTTTTGAGCGCTTTTTCCCATACGCGACTTGGCACGCTATTTTCCGCGTGCATACGCGACTTCTCTTAGACATATCCGCGTATGCCTTAAGACATACTCTTTTCACCATATAATTAGCACATGCTGAATTCCTTTCTTCATTCCCTTCTGTACTCACTGTAGAAACATCATATTTACTTCATGAGGAACATATTCTATCAAGCACAACTTCATCCATTCAAGGACAACACTTAGCACCAAATTGCTAACTAACATCAATTCTCATCAGATTTACATCATTTACCACATCCATCAAGTCAAGAATAACTTCATCAGGTGTATTGCCATCAAGGACAACACATGCCAACACTCCCATGTCTTCATCTTCATTCAGTGGGTTGCCATCAAGGACAACACTCTGCATCATATTGCCAACAATCTCCCCCTTTGGACTTGATGGCAACCACGATGGTGTTTGGTTACCACAACAGATAGGTACATTAAGAATACAATGACACCATGTCACTCTCTCCATTTTTGACACCAATCGAACACCATGTCACTCTCCCCCTTTGACATCAAGGGCAAAGGGCGGATCAAAAACCAACATACTCTCCTCCTTTTCTCCTCATGTGGAAGAAGCGTTCTGCAGATCTGATATATACAGAAGTGACCAAGCTCCCCCTGAGTTCATGCTGAATCTTCAAACATATTTTTCAATAAAGTACATGACTCTACGAATTTCCTATCACCAATGAATCATACTTACATCAAAGATCCATCCAAGTGGATCTACATATGAGACTCAACTACCCAACCAAGTGGGTTTACAAAAATTTGACTCAGCTACCCAACCAAGTGGGTTTACAAAAAGTGACTCAGCTACCCAACCAAGTGGGTTTACAAATTTTGACAAGTCCTTACATGACTGAAAATTACAATGACCTTTTCATCAAGATACAAATATGACTTTTCATAACCAACACCAGAAGGTCCTCAAGAAAGAGAACATATTTCAGAACCACCATAATGCCAACAATGCATTATACTCAGCAATGTCACTGCTCCCCCTGAATCTGTGCATCCAAGCATCCTTTTCATTGACTAAGGCTCCCCCTTAGTTTGTGCATCCTGAACACTTTCACCAACAAATCATCAAGGCATCTTTATCAACAACATGAGAAATAGAATTATGAGAACTGGAACACCACCAGAGATACCAAACAGTATCAAATATACCAAACAGCACTGCAGCTGTGCTGAAAAGAGCTGACTCCAAGCAAAAATTGTCAGCAATCAGACATACGCGGTTTTCTGTGCATGAACTCGCGTACATACGCGACTGTGTTTCAGGAAACCCGCGTATCCCAAGCCATCTTCTAAAATTTATGCAGATTTGTTCTGTTGACTGGCAGAGAACACTCCCAGCTTCTGTCTTAGATACTCGAACGCTTCCCTGGGCAGGGGTTTGGTAAAGATATCAGCAACTTGTTCTTTGGAGGGAACATACTCCAACTTCACTTTTTGCTCAAGCACTTGTTCATGTAGGAAATGATATTTGATGGGAATGTTCTTGGTCTTCGAATGCATAACAGGATTCTTTGAGATACCGATGGCACTTGTATTATCACACATAATGGAGATAGGAGTTGCACATTTGATTTGAAAATCTTGCAAGGTTTGCATCATCCATAGGAGTTGAGTGCAACAAGATGCGGCAGCTACATACTCTGCTTCAGCTGTTGATAAGGCAATATAATTTTGCTTCTTGCTAAACCAAGATACTAACCGGGGTCCCATATAGAATGCACCACCACTAGTGCTTTTCCGATCATCAACACTTCCAGCCCAATCTGCATCAGTGTAAGCATGAAGAGTAAGATCAGCATTCTTCGGATACCATAGACCAAAATCTTGAGTTCCTTGTAGATATTTGAATATTCTTTTGACATCCTCAAGATGAGACTCTTTTGGATTAGCTTGGAATCTTCCTACAATCCCAACTACATGCATAATGTCTGGTCTAGTCCCAGTGAGATAAAGCAGGCTTCCTATCATTGATCTGTATTCTGGTTGATTTACCGCGGGAGAATCATCATGAGAACTGAGATTACATCCGGTTATCATTGGCGTACTTACAGGTTTGCATTCTTCCATGCCATACTTCTTCAAAATTTGCTTGAGATATTTTTCTTGTGATAAGAATATACCGTCTGCAGTTTGATGCACTTGTAAGCCAAGAAAGAATGTTAGTTCTCCAAGTAAGGACATTTCAAATTCTTGCTGCATAACAGAAGCAAATTTCTGACTCATAGATTCTTCATTGCTCCCGAAAATGATATCATCAACATATACAACCACAATCAAAAGTTTATCATTTTCAACTTTTGTGTATAAGTTGCTATCGGCAGACCCCTTTGAAAATCCTTGTTGATGAAGATATTTGTCAAGACGATAATACCAAGCCCTTGGAGCTTGTTTGAGACCATATAGAGCCTTTTTGAGTCTACAAACAAGATTTGCATCATTTCCCAAAATGAATCCTTCCGACTGTTCTATATATACTTCTTCTTTTAGATCACCATTAAGAAAGGCAGATTTAACATCCATTTGATAAACTTTGATTTGTTGATAACTTGAAAAAGCAAGAAACATTATTATGGCTTCAAGTCTAGCTACAGGAGCAAACGTTTCTTCAAATTCTATACCTTCTTGTTGAGTATACCCTTTGCAAACCAGTCTAGCTTTGTTTCTTACAACATCCCCATTCTCATTTAACTTGTTCTTGAAGATCCATTTAGTTCAAATGACATTTTTATCATGTGGTCTTGGTACCAAATCCCAAGTGTCATTATTTTCAATTTGATCAATCTCTTCATTCATGGCTTGGTTCCAACATTCATCTCTGCTAGCTTGATTGACATTGAGTGGTTCAATTGTGGATAGAAGTGCCTGATGACTAGAAGATCCCACAAAAGTTCTCCTTGTTCGTACACCTAATTCCTTGTCTCCCAAAATCTGAGATTCAGGATGATTCTTTTGAACGTATCTGGATGGAGCTTTTTCAGATAGATCATTTTCAGGTTCTTCATTGGATTCACTGTCTATATCATTTCCATCTGATGTAGAAGGCCATATGTTGCTATCATCTTCTTTTGTTGTTTGTTTTTCTTCTTTAGGAGCTGCAGGAGACTCATCAATAACAACATCAATACATTCAACAACCTTTCGAAGCCTCTTATTGTAACATGTGAATGATTTGCTTGAAGATGAGTAACCAAGAAATATCCCTTCATCTGATCTAGGTTCAAACTTGCCAAGCTTTTCATCATTATTTTTGATAAAGCATCTACTTCCAAAAACTTTAAAATGCTTCACAGTGGGAGAATTACCATACCAGAGTTCATATGGACTTTTGTCACTATTTACCCGAACATGAGCCTTGTTGAGAATGTTAACTGCTGTATGTGCTGCTTCACTCCAGAACATGTCAGGAACATTAGAGTCAGCAAGCATAGCTCTAGCCATTTGAACAATTGTTCTATTCATTCTTTCTGCTACACCATTTTGTTGTGGAGTGCCTGCTACAGAGAACTGTCTTTTAATGCCATGTTGTTCAAAAAATTCAAAGAATTCATTTGATGAATATTCTCCTCCTCGATCAGATCTAAGACACTTGATTTTTAAATCCAATTCATTTTCTACCAGTGCTTTGAAATTCTGAAATTTTTCAAAAGCTTCATCTTTGTGTTTAATAAACCCGATCTGACACATTCTGGAGTAATCATCAATAAATAGGATATAGTATTCTTCCCCACGTAATGAATTTTTCCTCATAGGTCCACAGATGTCAGTATGAATGAGTTCAAGAGGCTTACTTGATGATCCTTCTTTGGCATTAAATCGAACTCTGGTCTGCTTACCAAATTGACAAGATTTGCATATGGTACTTTTTGGAAGATTGACCTTGGGAAGATCACGAACAGCTTGAAGTCTACTTGCTTTGTTGATTTGAGAGAAACTCAGATGCCCCAGCCTTCTATGCCACAGCCAATTTTCTGAAGACTTGCTCAAGTAACATTGATCTATGCCGTTTAGTACATATAGGTTGCTTGGATTTCTTTTTCCTTTTATAATGATTTTACCTGTATCAAGATCACGAACCACACATTCTTTGGAACTGAAGACCACTTCTGCTCCTTGATCACACATTTGAATAACACTTAAAAGGTTATGCCTTAATCCATCCACATACATGACATCTTTAGCCTTCACTTTTTCTTTTAGAAATACTGCCCCTTTTCCTTTAATTACAGCAGGAGTATCATTTCCAAATGTAACTTTATTTTCCTTTTCTAGAGCATTATAAGTATGAAGTTTGCTTTTGTCACCTGTCATGTGTCTTGAACACCCACTATCAATGTACCATTGATTTTCTTCACCCTCTACAAATAATGCTATCCCACAATTTTCAACCGGTATTTCTTTCTTTTTCCACACTTTAGAGCTTGAGGGAACATTCTCTTTTGGCTGGACCTTGCTCCTGCATTCAGATTCTTCATGACCAAAATTATTGCAATAAGTACATTCAACTTCGTTTTGAAGAGGAGAAAAGTTGTTATAGGTGTTCTTCTTTCGTTCATCATTCATCCTTATCTTTCTTGCTTCTCTTGTCATGATGGTTTTATATGCAACACATTGAACAGCTTTATGACCAAAATTGTGACATGAGAAACATTGTCCATTGAAGTAGAAATTTCTGTGATCATGAAATCTTCTATTAGAGTTTACCTGTTGGTTGTAGCCATTTTGAAAGATCTCCTTGTTAGTGTTCCTTGAATTGAGATGATCATGCTTTACCTGTAAAGATCCTTTGTTCCCTTGCTGAGTGGCTGAATGTAGAGAACCAGCTGTGGCTGTTCTTAGGAAATTTGGTGCTGAAGTCTGGGAAGATTCCCCAGTATATCCAAGACCTGTTTTTATAAGAGGGGACCATTGTACCTTGATAATCTCATCTAAGGTTTCTGAACCTTTAGCAAATCTAAGATTGAGAGATTTCACTTTCTCATTATCTTTTCTTAGATTTACTACTTCACACTCCAATTCCTCAATGCGTTTTTCTTTTGAATCAAGCTGATTTTCTTGAGTCTCTATGATTATGTTCTTTTCTTCTAGGCTTACTTTGAGTTGAGTGTTTTCTTCACGAATATTTTTGTCTTCTAGATCATCCACAAAAGTATCCTTTTCTTCTCTAAATTCTTGTTCACATCCTTTCAAGATTTCCCATACTTTTGCACCAAGATTTTGCAGATAAGATTTCGTTGGTACCTTCCAGAATATTAGATTGCTTCCATTGAATAGAGGTGGCTTTATAGACATTACTCCTTCTTGAATTCCCATTGCGACGGATCTCCTTTAAGCGATCAAGCTTCTGCACAAGGACCTGCTCCGATACTAATTGTTGGGAAAAATACTGAGAGGGGGGGGTGAATCAGTATTTACTGCATACTCAAAACTTTTCACTTTTTCATTCCTTAAAACCCATACGCTACTTTCCTTTAGTAAACTCGCGTATATACGCGGATACCTTTCATTCAACTAGCGTATACACAGAGATCTAAATATGTCATTAGTTCTTTGCTTATATCATTCCATTATTCATTCATCAGATGTTCAATAAGCAGTAAACATGTGTAGTAAGAACAGAATAAACCATCACACAAAGCATCACACATGAACACCGGGATTTTTAGGTGGAAACCCAAGTCAGGAGAAAACCACCGCTGCAGTTGCTCAGCCTTCAATATTTTATTATAGAGAAAACATCTTACAACATATGTGCTGGTGCAGACTCTACCAGCACGCAGGCACCCACCTGCGCTCATTTACCAGCCTCTCCTGGAAGGGAGCTCCAACCCCCTGACTCGTTTAACAGCCTCTCCTAGAAGGGAGCTATGACCCCCTGCTCTCGTTTACCAGCCTCACCTGGAAGGGAGCTACGACCCCCTGACTGAAGGCTACAACCCTCAACACCTCTATGGACCACGTTTCATCAATTTTCACACTGGACCCTTTCAATTCTTTTAAGCACAAACATACATCACCAACAGATACTTATCAACACAGATCAGATAGTAGAAACACAGCAGAACAGATCAGATATTTCATACCCCTTGCTTCAGCAAACCCTAGTTTGTATACGCGCTTTCCCTTCACTGATGTCGCGTATATACGCGCTTTCGTCCACACAAACCAGCGTATACCTCTGTGTATATTTCATTGCGCATACGCGCTTTATCTTCAGCGAAGCCACGTATATACGCGCTTCCTCCGCGGCGAAGTAGCGTATAATTCTTCAATCATTATAGAGCAGCATACTTCTACAGATCAGACATTCAATTCAGATTTACCCTTTTACTTCAGACAGATGTTCGCCTAGATGTTCGCCTCATCACAGATCTAGTCATTCCATAAACAGATCTAGAAAATACAAGTATATTTCAGATCTAGATCCCCTTCTTCATCACTCCTTCATTGGTGCATCATACATTCAGATCCTTCATTCAATTGTAACCCTTTCCATTCAGATATACTCCAGAGAGAAGTATTCATTCAAGCTCAGACATCTTGCACCCACACTCATTATTTGCACAATGAATTTCTTCTCCTTATATAGGTTTACCCTTTTTCAATACCATGAGTCAAACCAATACCACGAGCCTTCAATACCATGGGCCCCTTTTTCAATACCATGAGCCAAAATAATACCATGGTGATTACCCCTGGTTTTTCACTTTTTGAGCGCTTTTGCCCATACGCGACTTGGCACGCTATTTTCCGCGTGCATACGCGACTTCTCTTAGACATATCCGCGTATGCCTTAAGACATACTCTTTTCACCATAGAATTAGCACATGCTGAATTCCTTTCTTCATTCCATTCTGTACTCACTGTAGAAACATCATATTTACTTCATCAGGAACATATTCTATCAAGCACAACTTCATCCATTCAAGGACAACACTTAGCACCAAATTTCTAACTAACATCAATTCTCATCAGATTTACATCATTTACCACATCCATCAAGTCAAGAATAACTTCATCAGGTGTATTGCCATCAAGGACAACACATGCCAACACTCCCATGTCTTCATCTTCATTCAGTGGGTTGCCATCAAGGACAACACTCTGCATCATATTGCCAACATAGATTTCATCATATAAAACCCAGGGTCTTGCGCTCCACCTCGACCTGAACAAAGTACAAATTGAAGGATGCAAATATGTGAGATGAAGTCGAACATGAAAGAAATTCGTCTGATTACTAGCCAATGATGAAATTCGTTAATAGATTCCAACGAAACCACCAATAATGAAAATGGCTCTTAAGATACGGAAGGTACAATCCATGGAATGTGAACAGTGATCTGATGTCGAACATCTGCAGAGTCAGTCGATCGAAGGAAAATGATGTGGACCTTATGTTGAATGTGAAGAACCTGCCATTAAAGCATGCAGGCTCCAAGGTACCTGAAGGGAGTCTCCAGATCAACTTCCTGGATAATGAGCTGGAGTTGACAGGAAATGACCTAATCAAAGGTGGGCCATAATGTTTCCCACATCATTGATATGAGACAAAGGAATGTGATGTTTGTGAATCAAGACCAAAAGAGAATCAGAGGGAGGTTGAAAACTTCAGAGGCAAACTTCTCTTGAACATATCGACGGCATGACACTGGATTTGACAGTATTTGACATCAAGGGATCCGAGGTCATGGTGACGCGACAAAGAGAAGATGAGAGGTCAAAAGAGATTACCCAAACCCATGGAGGAAAACAAATAATGCGATGAGATGTCCCCAACCCGACACGAATGCATACAAATGCCATGTTCAAGAGCGACATACTGCCAACACGACTTAAATTTGGTTCCATTTCCCCCCACCATTTCCGGCGAGTACCCCAATTATTTTTGAAAACAAGCTTGAAGGGGATAGAATTTTCTTGCGATGTAAGTTTTTCCTTTGGACAAATCCAACCTAATACATTTTATGAGTCCTAGGAAGGAGGAACTCGAGTAACGTCATAACGATGGAGTCCAATGTCATTAGTTTTAACGAGTCTAACAAAGGAAGAACTCGACATATTTTCATATTTAGAGATTTTGAAAAGAAAGCAGAAAAGAAAACTCCAGCAAGGCCCTTTTCATAGGTAGTCTCACAGATCCGAAAAGGTAGAAAAATATGTCTGAGAGAACCTCTTTCATAAATAATCTATGGCTAAGGTATTCCTTTTTCGTAAATAATCTATCCCAGCCTGAAAAAGGGGTAAACGTTCACTAAGTAGATATCGTTTCGCAGCCAATTTAACGAGTTCAAAACGACAAGCGTCTTGACCATCTTTTTAGTTTTTAGAGAGTCAGAAACTGAGCTGAAAGGTGACTCCAGAAGTGAATTTTTCGTGTTTTTACCGAGTCTGAAAAAGTATAAAATACAACTCATGTCTTCGTCATAACCATGTGGAAACATGTTGCTGCACAAAAAGACGTGTAAAATGTATTTCTCTACAATATGATAAAATAATAAAAAAATGTGTTTTAAAACCTAATTTAATATTTTGAAAAGTTATAAAAGACCAGAAATGGTAAAAATTATTTACTTTTCACATTTACCTCTTTGTGGAGCAACAATGGTATGGTCCATTTACCTTGTGATCTTGCGGTGAAGATTACGAGCGATCCAGTGAACCAATCTCGATCTCGTTAGTTTCAGGTAAGAGTCGACATCTTTTGCCATATTTTAAGCTAAATTTTATTACCTTTAATTGTCATTTTGAATCCCTTAGGGGAGGATTTGTAAAAAATAGGGCATCACGGTTGGTGCAGGTTTCGGGCATTGACCTGCGCCAATCAACCCCTTTTTACACAGGGGTCACATCCATTGGCGCGATTATTAGCAAAACAGTTGCGCCAACCGTGCAACCCAAATTCTACCTAAATTTAAAAAAAAAGCAACCATTTACTTGCAAATTTTGATGACTAAGGAGACTTACAATTCTCATATGAACAATATGTGTAGGTACCAAGCAGAAAAGATGGTAATTGAGTGGAAAGAGAGAGAACGTAGTGAGGATGATGAACATGCCATGGATAATGAACGATGCATGAATGCCCTAAAAAATTGTGGGCTAAAGAAATTCTTCCTGACACCGTGCCTCCGGGCTCAACCCGAATTGCTTCAATATTTGATAAGCATTTGGGACAAATATCAAGAAAAATTTATGCTTCAGGATCAGGGGCTTGAACTCGAAGTCTCTGATGTGTATTTCATCACTGGATTGTTGCGTAAAGGTGCAGTCCCTGTCTTGACCAGTACCCGTCCTTCCAGGGAAAGCATGGGAATGGTAATTGACAGGGTGTGCCAAGGGGCACGAAAAGGAATAGGGAGTGGCAAAGTTGACATCCAAACTGTTCCTGATTTGGCACTAAGAGTAGTGATGCATACTATCATGTGGGCTGCAGGATCGCAAGCACTGAATGAGGCCATGAAGACACAACTACTTCTTGTCTCAGAGTGCATGAATCCGACTATCTTCAACTGGGCCGAGGCCGTGACTATAAACATCAAGCGGCAACTCACTAAGTGAAAGAAGACCAAACTAAAGTAGTTTTGGTATGGATCGATTCTGGTATCATTATTCTTGGAACGAATACACATATTCCAGCATCATGAGGTTATTTTCCTGATGCCACCACCCAGAGAGCCACAAATGGCCTGATGGGTCATAGTGATGCCTAGAGCAAGGGGTGGCCAACAAATGTCTAGGAGGCCAGAGTTTTTTGATTGGCTCCGACGAAAACTGATTGTCGTGGAGGATTGGCCCTACGCTGGCACAGACTTTACCGGTGATCCCGACCTCCCACTCCTGAAGGGAGAGGATTGGGACGAAGAGCTAGGTGAGACTCATTTTTTATTTTCATGAGTTCTATGATTTTTGGTATATATTCATGTTTTGACAATTACTCTTATATGTATGCAGATGTTGGCCCAGAGCATCCTATAGGTATGTCACCGATAGTGAGGTGAACTCCTCACGATTTCAATCCTCATGGTGAGGGCAGTGAAGAGGAGATAGTACAAAACCTGGAGGGGAGCACCCTTGGGATTCCAGACTATGCTCGTTTTGATGATGTTCCTTGGGCCTACGAGAGGCACATTATAGGGGTGCCGAGTTGTACCCACTGCTTGCTGAGGTGGTTGGTACGGGAAGTGATGTGCTATCATGAGCACCATACTGATTAGGCACTTAGGCTTTTTATTTCTGCACATTTTTGAGAGAAATGTTGTCTCGAGATGCAAATAAAACATACATATATATTTTTGGGTTTTTAATGATGCACATGTTGGAAACAATCGATATATATATATATATATATATATATATATATATATATATATATATATATATATATATATATATATATATATATATATATATACATCTATTTTCTACATGGGTCTATTTACATATGATGATGTTTTATAAATTTCGCAAATGTCTATCCTAGCACAATGTTAGCTATTGCATCAGTTAATGTATTCATTCGTCTTGGTATATTTTGATATGTAATGAAATCAAAATGTCTTTCAAGTAAACGAATACGCAAATAAAATCTCAAAATGCATGGGTTTCGAACCGAATAATGACCGTTAAGTTGAAGAACAACAAGCTGCGAATCTAAATTCACAAGAAATACGCGTATACCAAGGTTAACTGCCTCAGTTAATAGTTCCAAAGCAACACTATATTCAACAACATTGTTTGTAGTTGGTCCTAGAAAAATACCTTGTAAGTTAATCAACTCATCAATAGGATCATAAATTACCCAGGCTGCCGAAGACAAGTTCCTGGTACTGCGGGAAGCACCATCCATGAAACCGACATAAGGGGAAATAGACATCTGCATAAAAAACAAGACCCAATAAGCAGAAAAAATCTCACAAAGCACATCAAACCAAAACATACACAAAAATGAAAAAATCACCTATGTACACATATCATGCACAAATGACTCAAGCATAATATTTTTTGACGTACAACCCATTTCTGGGCTGTGCTAAGGGACAACCTTCATAATCAATAAGCTCATAAGCCCCATTCTGTAACACACATTTGATGATGTAGGGCCCATGCCACATGGGTTGGAATTTACCTGCCCCCATCTTATCATGAGCTTGGTTGTATAGGAGAACGAGATCACCTTCAGTAAACGAATGAGGGGAAACTGTTTGGTCAAAATGAGCTTTGACTCGCTTCTTCTGTGCTTTGATGACCAAGGAAACTAAGTGACGAGTTTCATCCAATCTATCTAAGTAGATGAGACGCTCTTCCTCAGGTGAAGTATTAGGTAGTAATTCTACAACTATTTTGAGTGAATGGATTTCACATTCAATCGCAAGAGTAGCTTCCAGACCGTACATCAACTGAAATGGGGTAAATCCAGTCGCACTGTTAGTCGACGTTTGGTAAGTCCAAGGAGATGAAAACAACATGAGATGCCAATTTTATTTATGGATCCCAATTGTTCGTTGAAGCATTATAACAAGAACTTTGTTTACAGCTTCAACTTGGCCATTATCTTGAGGGTAATAAGGCGTTGAGCTGTCGTGACGCAGATCCAACTTAGATGTTAGCTCTGCCATCATATAGTCTCGAAAATGAGAACCATGATCAGTAAATATGGTCTAAGGGACACCAAACCGAGTAATAACATGATTGAATATGAATTGCGCTGCTGTCTTACCATCCGCATCCAGTGTAGGCATTGCTTCGGCCCATTTTATAAAATAATCGATGGTGATGATAATATAGGCATACCCCTTGGCCGAATGAGGGTTACACGTCATAAAATCGATGCCCCATTTGGAAAAAGGACCAACAATAATGACAGGATGTAAAGGAATAGGTGGCGCATGCATTTTGTGTTGATATATTTGGCACGCATGACATTTGTGTACTGCGACAATGCAGTATTTGAAAATGGACGGCCAGAAATAGCCAACACAAAGGATCTTCTGTGTGGTGGCATAACCAGTCATGTGACCACCACAGGCACCACTGTGGCAGTCATTTAAAAATTTCTCAGCTTCCTCGAGGGTCAGACATCGGCGGAGTACATAATTGACTCCAACACGATAGAGGATACCTCCGATAATATGATAAGGTTGCGACTGATGCCGAATGCGGTGTCGGGCATATTTCGTTAACTCAGACCTAAAAGTAGAAGTTTTTAGATACACAATGATATCACCGTACCACGGATTGAGGGTGCTAATCAAGAAAAGAGTTTCATCTGGAATATGATCCTCAGAATGAGAAGGAGCAGAGTCGGTGGGGAGGGAAAAAATCAAATCAGTGAAAACAAGTGATTTCTTTGATTTGGCTGTAGTAAACTCCAAATTACACTCTTGGAGGATAACGATCCACTTCGAGTATTTTCCCCTAGCAACTCCCGAGACAGAATATGGGTCATGGGGTTACAATCAGAAATCACGGTCACCGTGCGTAAAAGGATATAATGATGAAAACGCTGAAGGCTTGGATCACAACCAGTGTTAACTTCTCGACATGTGCATAACATGTTTCAGGGTTGAGAAGGTTCTGAGACAAGTATTAAATGACATTCTTGATACCGTCATCATCATCTTGAACCAAAACCATGGCGATAGTATTGAAGGCGACAGCCAGATAGAGGATGAAATCATGATGGTAATTCGGAGGACGTAATAGAGGAGAGTTGACAAGCAACATCTTAAGCCTATCAAAATATTGCTGAGCAATCTCATCCCAAAAGAAAGGGATGTTCTGCTTTAAAAGCCATGTGAATCCTTTGGCTACTTCAGCATAGTTCGGGATAAAACGACGTAAGAAATTTGCTTTCCCTTGGAGACTTTGAAGCTAGTGTAACGAGGATGGAGAGGGGAGATTAACAATAGCCTCAACCTTAAGTGGGTTAAGGTGAATTCCATCTTTAGATACGATAAACCCTAAAATTCTACCGGAAACGATGCAGAAGATGCATTTATGCGGATTGAGCCGAATGTTGTAGCATATACAACAAAGAAATATTTGG
Source organism: Pinus albicaulis (assembly GCA_034641835.2). Classification (NCBI taxonomy): domain Eukaryota; kingdom Viridiplantae; phylum Streptophyta; class Pinopsida; order Pinales; family Pinaceae; genus Pinus; species Pinus albicaulis. The sequence continues at coordinate 549,995,939 of CM076570.1, forward strand.
CGGAGATGGTTTGGGTGGTCTTTTTGCACAATTGAATGAGTCGAAAGGTCATCCAGGTACGATTGAACAATATGACGAATATCATGAAAGGCATAAGACATCGTGTGCTGGAACATAGCCCTAGCATTCTTCAAGCCGAAAGGGAGTTTCTTATACATGAACGTTCCCCAAGGATAGATAAAAGCGGTCTTCTGTTGATCAGATGGGAGAATTTTGATATGATTATAACCAGAAAAATTGTCCAAAGGGAAAAAATCTCACTCCCTGCACAATCATCATTGATCTGATCAATGAAAGGGGTGGGATAGTTATCCTTAGGACAGGCCCGATTAATATCGCGATAGTCAGCACAAACGAAAATTTCTCCCTGCTTCTTATCCATAGGAACAATATTAGAAACATAATCTATCAAAGGAAATGGATAAATGAAACCCGCTTTAAGAAGTTTTTCAACTTCAGCTTTGATGGCAACGACTTTCCGAGGATGCACTGGACGAAGACACTAGTGAACAGGCTTTGCACCTGGGTAGGTGGGAATCTCGTGCACCATAATACTGGGGTCAATTCCAGGCATATCTTCGTAAGACCAGGTGAAAACATCACAGAATTCGTGAAAGAGGCTAGTATAAACTTGGACTTCATCGGACGAGCAAGTGACTCCCACATGGATGTTCTCGAAAATTCCCGGTTTCAAGGAAATGTGGATAGGCATCGTCTGAGTGATGTTACCCAAGTTACCTTCATTGAAGACTTCATGAGTCAAGATAGGTGTTTGAAGTGGCGGAGAAGGAAATTGAGATGCAAAACGCTCAAGACAGTTAGACATTGCCCCGAGGCCAGGCATAAACGAGGAATGATGATGCCCATCGCTCCATGGTAGATCTTTGAGAGACATGGTTTCCATTATAGCCTCATCAGATGGAATCACTTATTTCAAAGGATCATGTGAATCCACATCGCCGAGCTAGGGGGATTGAGAATAAACGTTGAGAGCCATGATCAAAGGAGCACCTTCAGAAGGGGGAGAATCAGATGTAGTTGTAAGCTCACAATAATTTATTTCGATGGGACTAAGCAGCATTGAATCCCCAAATGAATCAACCTGTTTAGGCAAAGGGATGATCCATGGGTCATCTGACCGAGAGATCATATTAACTTGAACGGTATTTGGTGGTGGAAGGGGAAAGATACCCATGAGAGTGGGATCTTTGAAAAGACCTGACCCTGTACTGTCGGGGGGAGGAGGAATCTGATCCACATATGGCACGTTGTTCTCGGAAGATGAGGTAAAGAATGAAAATTGATTGACAGTAATGATTCTTCCCTCGTGTGGAAACTTAAGAAGTCGAAAGAGGGTGGACGGAACACACAGCATAGCGTGAGTCCAATTGCGACCGAGTAGAAGATTGTAATTGAGTTTGGCATCAACTGCTTCTACTTCGACAATGACCATCTTACCTTGCATCATGATCAGTAAGCTAGCAAGAACACCTAAGGGTTTCGATTCCCTTCCATCAAATGCCTCAAGGGCATTGGGTGATGAAGTGAGAGGTAGAGAGCCAATAGCTTTCCAGCAAGTGGATGACATGACAAAAGTGGATGCACCTTTGTCCACCATGGCTCTATGGATGTTGAGACCGTTAATGCCAACTTGTATGACAAGCGCAATCTGGTGTGGAAGTCGGGGGACGAAATTCTCTAAGTCGAAAGAGAGAAGGCTAGAATCAGCAGGATCAATCCCGCCAATCACAGATAATAATGCTTTCCGTTGAGACGGACAAATCTGAAGAAATTCTAATGCAGACATCATGGATGGTTCCTGTGCTAAATCCTCAACAATACTGTAATATTGAGCAACAAGGGCATTGGGATTATAAGAATATTTTCGGAGAACACCTTTAGAAGGTGGCCATACAATGGGTTCAGTATTGGGCCTTTCAATCTCAAGAGGACCAGAGGCAGGTGGGGGAGGAGGACCGTCGATGACCTCTTTCCCGGCTTCCTGGCATGATATAGCATAATCCTTCAACTAAGTAGCAATGGAAACAGGTGCAAAATCGTTCATCATGAATACTTGAGAGCCAAATGATGTATATGGAGGATGTTGCTCGACCATTTGGGTTTGCTGAGATGGGAAAGGTTCTTTAAGGACTGTCGGAGTTCCTTTAGCACCTTTGAGCAGTTGACTAACCTTAGATCGTCTAGGCCAATCCTTAGTGTAGTGTTCCTTATCACAAATCAGACAGGGATGCTTTGGCTTTTGCTGTGAACCATCATTAGCTCGAGGTTTAGATGATTCTGGTTTTGGGGCATCAGCTTTGGCCTTGCCTTTGCCCTTCTTTCTGCCCTTGGATGTCTTGTCCGTAGGAATGGCCTGAACGACGTTGACCTCCAAGGTTTTACCAGAATCAGGGGTAGCCTGAGGAGCAGAATTATTGGAAGAATTTTATTTCTGCTTCCTATTGGAAGACTTGTGTGAAGTCTGAGACACATAACCAATAATGCCGTCGACTGATGGGGTAGACGGTGCTTTAGGGGTCCCAGGTCGTGGAGCCTCAGTCAAGATGTCATACAAAATTCCTGATTGAGAGTACACTAAATCAAGGTACTGGGCATGAGAAATGGCTTTTTACTCAGTTACACATGCTCCCATGGCGATGTATTTCGCAATCTAATTAAAAAAATAGGTAGTGAACCAATGAGTAAGAATCTGGTCAGGAATTTCAAACTTGATCAGGCGACGACGCCGTCTCCATTCATGAATATGGTCCGAGATATGGGTAGCCTAGTCCTATTTCAAGGATGTTAGGTGATGCGTCTAGGCTTCGTAACGAACCGACAATTGAAAATGAGTAAGGAATGCCATAGCGAGAATTTTGAAATCTTGAAAGACACCACAAGGCAGTTCTATGTACCACTTAGCAACAGCTCCGGTAAGAGTGCACTAGAAAATATGGAGTCGGACAGAGTCATCCACCCAAGAATTGGAAGAACACCATAAATGGTATGTCATGACGTGTGCTTGGGGGTCTTCTCTAGACTTTCCCTCAAACTTGGGACAATCACCAGGAACCTTCGTTGGAATCAGAGGCCAATAAGGATTATGAAGAATTGGATCATTTGTCAATTTGGACACATATGGTAACTCCAACGTGGCGAGAAAAGGTAATTGAGGGTTAAAAGGCATAGAAGGTCCTCGATAAGGATCCATACCCATACTCCATCCTGGTTGAGTATAACTCTGCCCCCATTGGTTCTGTCCTGGAGGATTCAGACCATAAGGGGTATACTATGAATAATTCAGTTGATATGGTGGCTGAGGACTTGGATACGGGGGTTGAAAACCAGGATACTGATTCTGAGTATACGAGGGTCTTGATTGAGCAGCATAAGGATTTTGCTGTGGAATATAAGTATGGCCTGGAGGTTGAGGGTAATAAGTAGAACCTTGAGGCACATTGTATACGGGTCAATATTGACCTTGAGGGTAATAACCACCTTAGGGTCAAATGGGCTGCTGATAAGTAGGGCCCTGCTGAGCTGAATAGGTTAGGCGCACAGGTTGATTTGACTGCGGCATATAATAGAGCGGTGGCTAAATAGGGTGAACTGTTTGTGCAGGTTGTCCTAGTTGAATAGGTTGAATTAAATGATGAGGGCCACCAGATTGCCCTGGTTGAGCAAGTTGGCCTGATGGCTGAGGTGGGCCAGGTTGTGCCTGATAACCAGGTTGACCTAGGGCAGGACCATAAGATGGCCTTGGCTGTGCAACATTTGGACCAATAAAAAAATATGGCTGTTGTGGTTGCACCAAAGGTTAAGATGGATGGATTTTCCTCCCAAGACCGTATAAAGGTCCAGATTGATATACTAGTTGCCCAACTAGTCCTTGGGGTTGCCCTGGTTGGACCACAGGATAAGCTTGTAAAGGTTGACCTTGAGGATTGTATGCCTACCCTTGCGGGCCATAAAATAATCCCTGCTGGACCGAAGGTTGTCCCTGTAAGGTTTGTCCTTGTGGGTCGTACGCATACCCTTGTTGGGCCGAAGGTTGTCCCTGAAAGGGTTGTCCTTGTGGGCCGAAAGCATACCATTGCTAAACCGAAGGTTGTCCCTGAAAGGGTTGTCCTTGTTGGTTAGAAGGTTGCACAAGCAAGGTAGGTATAAAATCGTTAATGAACTGATAAGCCTCAGGAGCAGGCAAATATATAGGGTTTCCATGCTCATCATATTGGAATGGAAGTGAATAAATCATGGTACCATTCGCGCTATAATGAGAAAAATAAGGACGATTAGGATCCTGAGGGGATTGATTATTTTGGGAGCTCTGTTGCTGAACAACCAGGTGATACTCCTCAAAAGAAAGGTCGTTAGGGATGGCCATGGTAATCAAAGTCTCTACCGAAGCTGAAACTCCTGATGATTGAGCGGTGACGACTGGTTCCAATGCAGCCATACAGACATTAGGCCTAGTGGGGATAGATGTAACAAAGGGCATCGACAAGATAGGTGTCATTGGCGACATCCCTAATGATGGGAGAATCGCCCCCCTTGACAGAGTCAATGTTGCCATAGAGGCAATACCGGAAATAATCTGACCCAAAGACCTATATCCAGCTGGAAGCGACACCGATGGTGAATATTGAGCAGGCTCTTGATGGATGTCTTTCGGCAAAAGTTGGTATTCTTCATCATTAACTAGAATACCCTCACTACCATTAGGATTAGACGAGTCCATGTATGAATCCACCATGAGATCTTGTAAAAGACTACGGGGGCTAGGAGTTATGATAGCAGCCAAAAATGGTGATCTCGATGTAAGAGGGGGAAAATGTTCCCTGACCCCAAACCCAGACCAAGTGTTTGAAAGAGGGCAATGGAACTCAACTAGTTCTCCAAAGGGGTACTCTGACGGGATGATAGGTTGTTGAAGCTCAGCAGACCAAGAGGTATGAGAAGTTTCAGATGAATCGTCCAAGAAAGGACTGTCAGTAGGCGAAACTGGTGGTTCTGCCATTGTGACTGTAGCACACCAGAGAAGGGAAAAAGATCGAAAATGAAGACTCTTGGATCAAAACCAAGGCAAACAAAGACAGGCCAAGTAATCAAACTTTAAAGGGCGTGTAATAATAGGTAGTTTATTTTACCACATTGAAACCAAAAATTTGTTGTTTCATGTTTTAAGAGTTAAGAAACAGTCAAAGATGACTCTATTCACTTTCAATTTTAAGCAAGCGTGAAAGGACAAGTTCTCAATGATATTTTCAAATTTATGGAGTCAATAAAGATCGAAAATGACGGCTCAGGTAGTCTAGGTAAAAGGGTGTACCAGGTTCCCGTGAACTGCCATATACACCTTGGTTATAAAATGAAAGAAGAATCAACGAAGGACTTGACATACGTGTAGGTAGTCTCCCCGAATGCTGTGTTTAGTGTATCATGTTTACAAGGCAGCTGACTCGGCTTCCTATGGATAAAAGAATTGCAACCTAGAGGGGTCTCCCTTTATATACTCGATGGTACGGGGAGCGCAAGTCCGTACTAGTGCTGTCTGAAGCCATATGGTGAGCGAAAACTGCTAGGTTTAAAGATGTCGAAACACGTCTCTAACTTAGACCACTAAATGTTTCGTTAAGTTTCAATGTTGCCTTAGATTAATTGAATAAATTTTATGTTGATCTTGTATTTATGTTTCAATTCCAAGGTCCTACCATATGTTGGATCTCACGAATCCCTAAATGCAAGCTACATGCCATAAAATACCATTTCGTTCAATGAAAAAATATCTACGAGAAAGTTTAGGAGTTTTCAAGAGATAGTAAATAATGTGAACACACAGAAGCATCCACTACAGTACCCGATGCAAGCTAATGAAAGTGAGAAATCTTTCCTAGAATGCCCAATGCTAGTTATGTGAAAGATTTTCCAATTCCATAATGCAAGTAAGAATGTAAGCAAAAAAATGTTTTTTTTATTTTTCAATGTAATAGAGCAAATAGTGCACTAAATGACATGAAAAAAAAACCTTCACACTAGCTCGAGAATGTTCAAGCGAGAGTCAAAACAAAAAAATTCAATCAACTCAAAAGCAACAAAACAAAACTCAAACCAATGTTGCAATCTCTCAAATCGAAGAAAGATGTTGAAACAAACCCATACAAGCAATGTAATCTTTGCTTGGAGTGACAAGAAGAAAAAATGAATGAAAGAGGCAAGACTCATTCAAGAATCATTCCACCAAATTCAATCACTCAAATGGATCAAGGGAGCTGAATGCAATCAAGCAAGGAATGAATTTGACTGTGAAACAAAAGACCGAAGCTCCTATCGAAGGCTCAGCATACCAAAGCACTAGAAAATGCTAGGGCCATGATGCTGACAAGAAATGGACAGAAAACTGAAGGAAGGAGGCTGTTCACAGTTACAAACAATCCCAAAGAACTAAAAACATGCCAAAAAATAACCCAGAAACACAAGCATTGACCAAAAAATTCCAAAACAAGGCAAACCCTAATACCTACAGGAAATGGCGTGACTGTTTAGCTGCAATCAGCACCAAACAGGGGATGGTGCAGGTGCTGAACTAGAAACAAGTGCCAGTGGGCGCGACTGTGAGACTGGAAACAACGCCAATCAAGCCAACCTTAGTAAAAGAAATTTTTTGGAAAAATAGAGGTAAGATCTGATCCTATGGGGTTGAACAGGGGTCTTAGACTCAGCAAAAATCATCAGAAAAGGCAAGCTAAGCAAGAAAATACCAAGAATAAGACCTAATGGATGAAATAAAAACTCACACTAATCCCCAGTGTAGTCACCAATTGGTTGGTGAGGTAAATCCCCTCTACGGACAGAGGCGATCCCACTAGCCCTAGAGTGGGTCTAGCTACAAGCGAGACACGCGATAAAATTGGTTCCTAGTTAATGAATGGATAGAGATTCAATAGATTACTTACTGGAGGTGCTACACTGTTATCGTTGTCGAAAGAGTGACTGCCTCTCGCTCCTAGTATGATAGATCACGATCCACTCGACTTCACGCTCAGATACCTGCACACACACAAGAAATAAAGATGATATACAACATACTATTTCACATTCGTAACTATTAGTCAGTCGAAGAAGACTAAATCAATTGCATCAAATAAACATAACACAATGATGGAACCAATACCATAGTCGAGTATATTAATGAGAGAAAGGAAGAGTACAACCAAGCTTCAACGTTGCAGTCTCCTCCAACAGGGTTCCAGCGAAGTGCATCTCACAAAGTCTCATCGGGAATTTGGATGGGGCTCTCTCTATGGAATTCTCCTTGTTTCTACCTTATCTATAGCAATTACTCAGCTATAGTATCTCTTCTCCAAGTTTAGCTTCTTGGATACATATTTAGCTAGCTTTTGTAAAGGGAGAAGGTTTGTTTATATAGAGGAAGAAGGAGAGGTTAGGATCCCTATAATCATGGAGGGGAGTCCTATCTTCAAAGAATGTTCCATGGGAGGTAAAAACCTCTACCTAAAGGAAGAGATCCGTGGCTTATCAAGTTTAACCGCTTCCTGTGACTCATCCCTGAGGTGGTTAAAGGAAACTTCCGCCTCTATTTTGTTACAAAACATTCCTAAAACAGATGGCACGGGCACAACACAGAGATAGAGTGCCAGGTGGTGCGGGCTTTAGTGTAAATATTCCCTATTGGTGTGAGTGGTGAACTAGCTACTCGTGCCAATGCCAAAACATAGGTTTTTGTGTGCTTTTTGAGGAAATGTTCAACATGAGAAATTATGTCCTTATGCAGAAGGATGCAAAGAAGGTGTTTGCAGAATATGACACTGCTCATAGGTCACGGGAAAGACCCTCCAATATGCAGGGCGAGGGATTGCAGAGACGGTGACAAAATACTGTGTAACAATAGCACGTTGATTTAACTTCTCTTTGATGCCTTTTCATTTGGTATTAACCGCATCATCATAAGGTTAGACTCCCAACTTGTGGTATTACAACTTACTAGTGTTTATATTGTTAGAAACCAAAAAATGCATCGTTTGTTCCTAATAGTTTGACTTTTGGAAAGACATTTTAATTTTATTCAATATCAACACATTTCCAAAAACTTGAACACATTAACTGATTCTTTAGCTAATCATGTTATAGACAGAAATTTGCAACACATGTAAAGATACATTCACATAATTGAATATGATTACACAATAAACATAGGAAAACACTGAAATCAAATAGATAGATAGTTATAGGTTTTTAAAAAAATTTGTGCCCAAGACACATTGGTCATATGACCTCAAAATTTATGCAACATGTCAAAAGTAATCTAGTGATGCTCATGGTAACATGCTATAGATCTAGCTATCCTACGTAGTAACCGCATCCAGCGGTTAGGAACACCTATAGTGTGGCGCTGTATTTGCATGGGTAACTCTTCGATCCGACAATCAAAAATCTCGAAGGTCGACCACTCTATGTGCTGTTGAAGCTCAGACAGAGTCTCAGACATGTCTACATCCTAAAGGATTGCTCTCCCGACAGCCCTCTCTGCTGGCTCATATGCTCCATGCTCTGGTTCCTCCACTGGTTGAACTTTCCCAACATCTACATTACATTAAAACTTTAGTTTATTCTTGGGAAAAAAAAAAATACAAAAACATTGTATAAACCTTAGAAAAATAAAAAAACATGGTCAAAACATTCTTACCTGTTGCACCCCATTGAGCGCCTTCTGGTAAAGCTAAGTCTGGATCTCCTCGGAAATCGATGCTTGCATATGCATACTCATCGATGGCAATGACCTGTCACCTGAACTAAGTGAAAAATGTAGTCGAAAGCACAATGGAAGATTGGCTTGCATGCTTAGCCACTAGTTCTACCCATCTCTGCATCCTCAGATCTCTAGGATTAGACACACCCAATGTCACATGATGAGGCTGCATCAGCGGAATCAGCTTTAAGGAAAATGAAATGAGGATTGAACCATAACTAAAGTTTTTCTTCCTTCCTCCCTTTGCCTTGTTTAGTTTTTCTTTTATTTGAGAAAGTACAACTTCAGACCAATTGAAGACTCTTGGCTCCATGCGCTCTAGCGCATACTGCATATATGATTTATTCACTACATGTAGTGTAACGGTGTCAGCAAGATTTACGATCGTGAAAATAATGGTTCTCAAAGGCAAATATCGAATTTCACAGATGTTTATTTTTCCATCCTTTCTTGGCTCTACCCCTGGATAGCAATATTGAAAAACATAATCTCTCACTGTCTCTCCTCTGAGAGCAGACCTAGAGAGAGAAATAGGAAAGCCTCTCCTAGACAAGCCTATAAGAAAATATACACCCTCCACTGTAATAGGAACCAATTTTTTCCTAATGTGAAATTCCTAAATAGCCATATCCCATGCTCGAACTAGGAACTCCAAGAGTTCTAATCGTTGCCTCATCCCTGACAAGTGGAAGTACTTTAATAACCCACAATATCTTAGGGCTCTTACTGTATCCAGATCATTTAGGGCAATCATATTTTGTTCTTCATGCTATATTTCTCTCCAAGTAATTTTCATTCTAGTTATGAAATCCTGAAACATAACCATAAGACTCATTAGAATCATTTTCAATTTAGGTGCTCCACAACACAATTTTCGATGCTCAAGGGTACGTTGCTCTCTTTTGAAAAACAATTTACCCTAAGGGGCCCAAAGCCCTAAAAATTTGCAGTTAAATGAAATGAATTGACTACTAAAAGAAAGAGAGGGTTTATGGCACCAACCTGGATCCAACGACGATGAAAACCGTCCACATAATCGATCGCAATCAATGACTGAAGTTTGGGGGAAAAAATAGGTTTAGAGCTCCAAAATGAAAATGGTAACTTTCAAATGGTAAACATGAATAGTAAAACTCTTTTAATTAGTCATTTTATTATTTTAAAATCATATTTATTGCTATGAATATGGTTTTATTCTATTTTTATCATGAAACAAGTATTTTTAATCTATTTGATGTTGTTTTGAACAGGTTTTACAACTAATGAACATATTAGTCGTGGAGATTTATTTCAAGAATGATTTGACCACAAATAATACTTTTATCCTTATTTTTTGAGCTTTTATAAAATAGAAAAAGGACTTGAAGCGCACTTTTATCTCTTTTTCGAGCTTTGATAACAGCGAAAAGGGAACCCCTGGAGTCTTATTTTAGCTCTTTTCAAACTCTGATAATGTGAAAATATTTCCGAGCACTTGTCTTTTCAAGCTCGTAAAAATAAATGAATTGATATCTACTCAGTATAATTTTAACCCTTTTCTGGACTGAGATAGATTATTTACAAAAAGAAATGCCTTAGTCGAACATGGCTAGGAGGTTCTCTCAGATATTATTTTACACTTTTTCGGATTTGAGTGACAACTTTACGAAAAAGTACTTATGGAGTTTTCTTTAGTCCTCTTTTTAAAACTCTTTAAATATGAAAAAGGATCGGACTGTCACTGTTGTTAGGATTTCTAAAACATAAAATAATGACATGCTTGTCGATCATGCAAGAATCGAGTTTTATTCATAGCTAGACTCATTAAATTATTAAATAGTGATACATTATTCGCCCGAAGGGTTGAATTATAGATCAAGCATATGTTATCCTCCTCAAGCTTGTTAAAAAATAAAGAGGTATTGGTTGACAAATGACCGAGGAAAATTTGAGAAAGTGAACAGAACTTTTTACGGTTACAGGTCGCTCTTGAACATGACACTTCACCCCATCACTTTCGACTGTTTGGGTTGGGTAATATTCTTGACGGTTCATTCATACCTATGGTTCATCATACCTTCACTTCAATTTTGGGTCAATGTTGCCAACCCATCTCAGTGTCGCCGATATGTTCAAGAGAAGTCATCTAGTGAATACTCATCCTTCTGCAATACTCATAAACCTTCATTCTCATGATAGTCATCCCTGAACATTGTTATATCAAGTCATATTTTGTCTCTGAAATCAGTAACTCCCATTTTGAAATAAAGTGACTTCTTGTCGACGTCAAATCATCATCCAGGAAGTTTACTTAGAAGCATAATCTTCCAGTACCATGAGGCTTGTTATAGCATCGACAAGATCCTTGCTTCTGGACTTTTGACCGAAAGACTTTTTTTTTGCGTTCGACATCAAATCATCTATTCACGCCTTACGAAATGTACCATAGTACCTCGAGGGCCATTGAAATTAATGGTGGTTCTCTCGCATTTGTTAAAAAATCACATCAATGGCTGGTAATAAAATGATGTCTTTCCATGTTCGACTAAAAATCATATATTTGCATGGCTAGAGTTGTACCCGAACGATTGGGTGAACGAGATAAGAAGACCCCGGATCTAGTTTTAGCCATCCAGGCTATGATTTCAGGATTTTTGTACACATCATCTGTACGATGGCCTTACATACATATCATCATTCGAACATGGGCCTATATATGTAGGCAAGTCTGTATTGGGAAACATTCCAATGTCGACGACGTTTTGCACTATGTACATGTTATTAGATAGTTTATGTGATGAGCATGGGAATTAATTCCCTCAGCAATTCACGATAAAGAGGATATATCATGATGTAATGTATTGTAAGATTGATGCAGGTCGCCACTCCGCTTTAGTTCCAACCCATCATAGTGTAAAGCATCTCATTCAAAAAATATTGTTATTATTATTATGACTTCATGCTTTAGGGGGAAATTGTTATAGGTAAATTTGGGCACCATTCCCAATGACCTGGTTAAATTGGACATCATCCCCAAAACCAATGAAAAGGGTCTATCATCCCCTATCATTTCAGTTGCTACATGCCCTAAGACAAAGAACAAGAAAAAATCATCCATGACTTCCATTGCAAGGTTTCCAAGATTTGAAGTACATGTTATATCACCTATGAGCTCACCAATGCAGCCTCTCAAGGGACTAAATTATTTGCATATGTAGTTACCTCCATTCAAGGGTGCTCTGCAAAGCACTTCCCGATATTCAAGAGTGTGTTGGTCAATTAGGAGCGAAATTCTCATTGTTCTGGAATCTCCACATGGCCAGTGCCTTCTAGAAGAGTCCATATGTGTTAAACTTCGAATCCATGTGTCCATATAACACCTCTGAGATTGGGAACATGTATTGCCTATTATTAGAAATTCATTGATTGAGAAACTACCTTCAATTTTTCTATAAATTGAGCACAGATCTTAGTGCTTGAGAAGGAAGAAATTTGGTAAAGAAATGTTATTGGATTCCCAATTGAGTATTTGATTTGAGTGATATGCTGCTAGAGATATGTTCATTGTGATGAGGCTGGGATGATGCTGGAGTTGGTGACATAAAATCAATCGTTGGTTGTAACATCCCCCTTCTATCCATTAATAAAGATTGTTGCTCATTTTCCCACATATGTATCTGTATAAGTTTCTATATTCCATATTATGGATTCTTAGCTGATGTATATGTTTCATGTTTCATTGATTTAACTGATTAAGATAAATAACCATTTGTATATTGCAATCTCTTTTTTGTTTAGTGTTTATACTTGCAGCAATTAGTTTGGCGATCAAAGTTGGATTGGAAGCTAAAACAAGAGCAAAAGAAGGAGAATAGGAAGTGCTTGGACTCCAAGTAAGTTTCTCCATCTTTCTGTGTGTCTATTTACTCTTAGGAAAAGTGTCTGCAAAATCTTTGATCTGTTGTTTAAAATGCATAGCACCACATTTAGGGAATGCGTTTTATCTGTAATCCATAATTCCGCATAAAAACCAACAATTTGACACGATAATCTTGTGAAAGAGCCTTCTCTATTAATGAAATGTCCATTGGAACTTGGTGGAACAAATTTACAATAGTCTTCATATATGAAAAAACCAACCTCTATAAATTTGAATTCATAAGTATGTATAATATTTGTACAAAATATCTTGATATGAAATATCATGATAAATTTTTTAAAATATCTAACAACTAATTACAAAAATAATACAAAAATGTAGGAATGTTGAAATTTTTTGGACATCTATCACTAAATTTGAGGAAAATTGTTGATGACTTGGCCCCAAAATGTGTTGCCTTGTTGTTTTTATGTTGGAAATTAAAAAATTTTACTCAATGGTGTCACATGATTGATCCCATATTTCATCACTACAGATAGAAAGGTTGAGTAACTTTCTATAGACTTCATCGTGCTCTGTATATTTCTCAAAAGTTGGCTTGTTGATGAAAATATGCTTGATAATTAAATCAAAATCCAATGCTTCTAAGAAAGCTTTCCCTGTGTTGTGTCCCTTGATGCCTGGGAATTTGGATTTATCTATTGCAATAGTGTAGAGCTTCTAACCGTAATTTTCCATGCTGATTAACCTGTCATTTGGTGCTACTAATCCTGGAAATCCTCTCTGGTTAAATAAATTGAATTAGATATGAAATCTCTGAACGTCATTTTCCATAGTTTGACATTTAGTTTCCAATTGAGTCATGAAATTTCTCTTCTATAAAAATTTCTTAATCTCCAGGATGGTCTCTGTCATGTATGCAATATGAATATGTTCTACTTCTGCTCTTTTCTTTGAATTCAAAACTTTAATCATAGTTGTGGCCTCACCTGGTTTTTGTCCCAACGTTGTTCTAACTTGTTCTATTGATGTCTTGCACCTTTCAGTTAACTCCTCTTACTAAAAAAATATCTGAATCGATGGCCAAATTTTAGTCATGGCTTGATCTATTTCTAGCCAAACATTATCCTTGGCATGTGCCAAATTCTGAGCCATCAGTGACTCATTTTTCATTTTTTCAATATTTTGGGCAAGCTAGTGAGATTTCTGCAACTCATCTACATAGAGGGTGTCATTTTTTTTTAATCTTTTGTCCTTTCAGATTATTGAATTTCTCCTTTAACTTGTCATTCTCTTGTCTCTGAAGAGACAGGTCCCACATGACTTTGCTCAAAACACTTGATCTTGATGTTGAATCCCTGGTTGTCCCTACAACTAAAATTGGTATAGCTATCACTAGATTTATGGCTAATAATGCAACCTGCTCTTTTTCATTGAGTATTTTTTCTATTTGCTCCTCCATCTCCTTAATTTTTAAAATTTTCTGAATAATCAGTTTTAGTATGTATTCTTTATGCTGCTTATTCTCTACTATTTCTTTTTCTTGTGTATCCTCTATAGATGGTAACTTAAGTTACTTCCTAAGTGCTACTATCTCTGCATTATTTCTCTTCAAAATTTCTTCTACTACTTTGACATCATTGGGATCATAACCCAGCTTGATCACTAAGTCCTCCAATGATTTGATTTTGTCTTCCTTTTCCAATCAGGATATTTTCTCCAACTTTAAATATGTCTGGACATTGATGAGTGATGTCATTAATTTAAAAACTGCCATAGCAGTGCTGGTCATGGTGGAGAAAATAATTTCTCCAGATTGTTTATGCATATCCATTTGATCTATAAGATCTATTTTCTTTGCATCGAATGAAAAATAGTCTTCTTATACTCTGAAGGGGTTTTTGGAAATGGCACTTGAGCATGTAAGAATTCCATCTTCATTCTTCCTTTCTCATTGTCAAATGCTGTTAATAATCTATGTTGGGAAGTAGAGGTTTGTTTCCAAAACTGAGCATATGTGTTGGCCTTAAGTGCTTCATTCTCCGGTTCAATTTCCAAAAAATTATTGAAGATGTTGGGCTCATATGGGTTATCAACCAACTCTATCGACTAAAGTACTTCCGAAGGATCTTGTGAGGCTGAGGAGGATGGAGTATCATAGAAAAGGTCCTATGATACTGATGAAATATGTTGACCATTCATGAATATGGTGTCATGTTCCTCATCACCCTGAGTGGTGACTGTCTCAGGGTCTGTCTTTTGCCTTTTCTGATAGATGATGAATTCCTTGATAATAATATCAATAACTGCTGAAGATGTTTCTCCCCTCTATATTTTGTCACGTTTCTCTTGAGGCACTGGAGTTTGGGAGGTGGTTGTTGATAGAATCTACTCTTATTATTCCTGTAGTGTATTATCCTCCCAATTATCTTGATTCATGAATCTCTCAATCTATGGTTTGGGGGTATGATTGTAAGGTGTGGTTTTGTGCTCCGCCCTTAAATTAGAAATTATGTTGAAGGGGTCATATGACAAGGTAAAACTTGGTTGAAAATTAATCTCCTTGAGGACTAAATATACCTCATTTCTTGTTGCTCTACTATTGCACATAAAAGGTCCCACTTGTGTCTTAATATTAAATCGTGACTTCCTCTTACCTGAAACAAAGTGGAGTTCATCCATATTAATCATCTGCCTTATATATTCCAGAGAAAAAATCCTCATTGGAACATATTTGGGCAGTTTGTATGGATTCAAATCACACCCATAAACTCGTATTTCTGTATAGCTTTGGTTTAAATACCAGTCTCCAGTCTTAATATTTTCACTTAGGTGCAACATCCTTTCGATTTCTAAACTGATCCTTGGCTCAATTTGACAGTTGAGAAGCCATGAAAATGTATGAATAAACCTGTCTATGAAGTCTGAAAAAATAACTCTATTGATTTTTTCTCACCAATGAGGTCCACTATATCACTGAGTGACTAACTCCTTTATCATCTTGCTTGTGTAGTGTTATTGGAAATTTGTCACCTTGCTGAAAAAAAAACATGTAAACTAATACATATGCATACTTAAACATGCCTTCTGTATTGATCTTCATCAATTTTTCATGCATATTGTCTACCAAAAATCGATTGAAATTGAACATGAATGTTGGCTTGTATTCCTTGGAAAAAATGGAAATAAAGCCTAAAATAGGCTCATCCACCCACTAGTCTGACTAGCGCCCTAGAAGGAAAGATACTAAAGAAACAATTTGTTTATATTTTTGTGGGAACATGGAAGTTGGGAAAGGGGGATTTTTCTTGGGGAGTTGAATATCCTCTAGGAGGAAAATCTCGAATATTTGGGCTCTCTGAGGGAAGATGAGTTTATGATATAAATCCATGAGGGAAGTTGCAGAAAAATGACTCAGGGAATCATGTTCAGGAATCAATAACATTTGATTGATGATTTTTGGTGAAATTGTGATTAGAATGTCTCCATTCTGGGCCACAATGATTTTATCCATAGGGTTGTATCTGGTTTGATACCATATTATGAAATCATGGAAATGGTGTGTTTGTGGAAACATAAACATAGGAAATAGGGATTCCCAAAGATTAATATCATCCCCCTTGTATAGATAGGTTTGCTTCAACGAGTGATCCAATTCGAACAAGTCGAATTCACACTCGATATCTACAATTTTATAATACTAGTCTACCAAGGGTATATTGTCGAGGTCTGGGGTGGTAGAGGACATAGGTTTTTCATCATTTGGTTTTTCATTGGTATATTTTCCTTTCCCTTTTGGTGCCATGTCTGCCAATTTTAAGGGATAACCAGAGAAATAACAGATGTGCATGGTGAAAACTATACCTAAATGGATAATTAGATGTCTGTCATTGGTGAATGGGCTTTGGATTAGCTGGAGACAATAGGTGTTAACAATTGAAATTAATTGTGATCACTGACCTCTAATCAAATAACATAAACAGTGCAAAGGAGGGCCGCGCTAAATTAAGCAGTGTTGATTTATAATAGGGGATTGATTATCGTTAAATTTAGATCTATGATAGAATAGGCTCTTGAGAAATTAAAGGTTAAAAGGTTAACAACAACAGGAAGATTGCAACAGGTTAATAATGAATGATAAACGTTAATGTGCGAATCACGGAGAGACAGGTGTTGCAGTGTGGTTGGCGAAGGATAGAACGTGTGAGTTGACGTGGTGGACCATTGGCGGGAACAGGGGAGAGAGAGGTAGATTTTGGAGGGGGGGGGGGTGATGGTATGTGGTTTTGAGGTGTGAAGTCACGAGCGGGCACCACATAGTGTGGGAGGTGTGAAGTCATGAGCGAGCGCCACGTAGCATGGGGCCCGGTGATTACCTTACCACTTTTTGGACCCGCACCCCACGCCACACTGTTAATGAGAAATGAGGGAGGGGGTTGCGAAATTGCTTCCCTGCCATTGATCTGGGTGGGGAATATCTCCTCCTTTGGATCATGTCCTCTCTTCAATAGCAAGCGCCAACATTTTTTTTCATCTTGCAGACTTTAGAAAAGGATCCAATTTAGGCCAAATACCTTATTTACAAAAAAATTAATTGAATTTAATTTACACAATTAATCCTAACCCACACACTATATTTCTAAGCAATCATGGGTGCATTTAAATGTGCAAGCCCTATCTATTTTTCAAAGATATATTTTCCTATTTTCCACTCTACTCTACTAGTTTGATTTATTAATCAAGCTTAGAAACTTTGATTAATTTTTTCACCCACCTACCTAATTCTTAACCAAGATTAAGCTGTCTGGTTAAATTATTCCCTAATCTAAAAAACAGAAATTCAAATGTGTTTGATCATGATTAAACTGTATGATTCAAACAAGGATCTTTGATTTTTGCATTTAAACAAGATGCACACAAAAACCCTAATTTATTTTTTTCAATGATTTTTTTTTCTTTCCAGTGCCATTTGGACTTGCTCATTTTTATACTTGTTTTTATTTTCATGGGGTTCTTCTCATTTTTTATTTTTATTCTTTTATTCCATTTTTTTATACCCTCTTTTCATTTTTATTTTTTATTTTATTTTAGGAAATCATTTGCAGAATGAAATATTATTACAACTTGAAATGAATTGAAAGAAAGTGGTCAATCATCATTTGATCTTATGAATCATGGGACCCTAACAGTGGCTCCAGTTGGGGATGGTACTCTCCCTATGAGGTGTCAATAATTTTGTAGATTAGTAGCCTTGAATCATCTTCTTCAATATTTATTCTGCGTTTAAATTGTTTTATAGTTGTTGTAGTTATGGTTGCAAATTCATCAGGAGCTTAGGGCCTTCTCTTCGGGCTTCAACTTATAATATAAGACACTCACTCATGACAGTACATAGAAAATGGTATTTACACTTATTTGAGTGAAAAGTGTTTCTATGCTTGCGAAAAATAATGTTTGAGTTTTCTGCCATTGATAGGTCCACCAGGTAGTTCTGCTCCAGTAAGGTCCTTTAGGAAAAATGCATTGTTACCTCTGTAAGCATCAATTGTGTAAGGTCCCT
This sequence comes from Pinus albicaulis, assembly GCA_034641835.2. Taxonomy (NCBI): domain Eukaryota; kingdom Viridiplantae; phylum Streptophyta; class Pinopsida; order Pinales; family Pinaceae; genus Pinus; species Pinus albicaulis. The sequence goes on from CM076570.1 coordinate 550,014,125, forward strand.
TCCATAAATTATCAAATTTTCCATTCTTACCATTATCTTCCTTTTCGGAATCCCATTTTAACTCATTGTATCCTATTTGAGAATCATCATCTTTAGTTCTTCTATCATATATCTTCTTGATGTTTTCTTGGATAATTTGAGTTTTATCTTAAATTTCTTGTCTTTATTGTCAAAGTTGTATTATCAGATTTATTCTCCTTAGTATATCATTGGGATATAATTGTCATTCCTGCATCGATTTCAAAACAGGGACAACTAAGGAAGTAGGAAAAACAACATCCATCCCATAAACTAGTTGGTGTTGGGACAACCCAATTGATTTTTTGGTTGTGAGTCTATCAGCCCATAATGCATTGATTAATTTGTTATGCCATGATTTCTTGTTACCCTGCAACAATTTCTTGATGATATTAACCAGAATTTTGTTGGAATATTCTTCTAATCCATTTACCTGTGGGTAATAGGCAGTAGAGTGTCCCAATATGATTTGATATTTTTCGCAAAATTATGCCCTCTTATTTTATTTGAATGATGTTGCATTATCAGTAATGATTTTTCTAGGGCATCCAAATATTGATAGAATGTTAGTTTCTAAGAATTTAATAATCACTACATCAGTGGATTTCCTTGTAGTTATATCTTCAATCCATTTGGTAAAATAATCAGTGGATATAAGGATCCACTTATGTTGATCTGAGGAGGTAGGATGAATTTATCCAATGAAATCCAAACACCATTAATGAAAAGGAGTGTCGGATGATATGTGATTCAAAGGAAAATGAAGCAATTTTATTTTTCCTTCAAAGATCCGACTTTGATGGCATGAGGTGACTTTCCTTTGGACATTTGCAAATAAGGGTTTTTAGTAAAAACCTGCTCTTAAAATATTGTTGGTAGTAGTCTTCCAGTACAAGTTTCCTCCACAATCTCCTTCATGGGATTCCTGCATTACTTTATTTTATTCATTTTTCAATAAACAGTTTAGTAAAATCCCTCCAACATCCTTCCAATACAAATTTTGGTTTAGAATGAAAAATTTCATAGCTTTGAGTTTAAGATATTTAGCTTTAGTCTTGGTCAAATGAGGGGGAGTGTGTAAATTATGTACAAGAAAAATAAGGTCTTCATACCAGGGAGAGGTTGCAAAATATTTTGTTACTTGTGGAGTCACCTGCTCTCCTTGTTGATCATGTGTAGCTACAAAATCTATATCTAAAGCATGAAAAATTGATTCATCCATTAGTTTAGCTAATCCTTGACCTTTAATAAGTTGGTAGGATTTATTTCAATGTCATATTCTATGATGATTGCAATCCATTTACCTCTTTTTCCATCAGGGCTATTTTGGGACAGTATGTCTTTCACCACAATGTTTGGAACAAAAGAAATTATATGTGAATGAAGAATATAAACTCTAAAATATTTAATTTCTTTCACTAAAGCAAAGGCTTGCTTTTCCATAATGTTGTATTTTAATGCAGCATCTCTCAAGGCTTTGCTAAAGAAATCAATAGGTTTTTCATGTCCCTCATTATTTTTCTCCAAGATAACTCCTGCAATAGTATGTTAGGATGCAAATGAAAAAAAATTGATTTTTTTTTTGGTGAAATCAAGACTAATCAGCGCAAGAGCTTGAGTTAAGGTTTGTTTTACCTGGTCGAATGATTGTTTTTCTTCTATATTCCATTTTAACCCAGTATATTTTCTCAACATATTTGTTATATTCCTTAGTAGTTCTGCCGAGATTCCTGGAGAGCGAGGTTCCCGATGGTGCTGGGCGGGAATTTCACAGTTTTGAATGGCGATGGGAGGAAATCTGCGCAGGTTCTGAGCGCCGAGACATTCGAGGATCTGTCAAGTAATAGTGCGCAGCCCGGTATTCTCTCAAAAGGAGCGGTGGAGTTTTGTACATCCTCTGGAGGAACGCTGTCGTCCGTTGGCTACAGTGGTGAATCTGAAGGGAGGGAGGGAGGCGTTTTGACGGTAAATGGACTTGACCTGCAGGCGCTGAGATTGACAAAATCTTCGAACGTGGGTATTGATCAACGAGGGCACAGTTTAGAGCGCGGGGAAAATGTTAAAGACCCTTCGGTGCTCACGAACAGATGGGGGGATGAGAACAGAGATAGGGAGAACTCGTTCGCTGCCTCAGAACATATAAGTTGGGAAGAACAGAGTGGTTTCCATGCTGCTGGTAACAAGAAAGAGTCTGGCTCAACCGATGCAAGGGAGGCTGGAGCGACGAAAAAGGGTAGCAGAAAACGAAACTGGATCAAGGTCAAAAAAACACAGTATAACTATGTTTTGGGTGAAGACATAGGCTGGGAGCAAGTATCTCAAATGGCTAATAGGACTCTGGTAGGCAGGGCTGTGGGGAGAGTTTTTGTCCTGAAAACCGTCATTGCTTGGGCCGATGCACAATGGAAAGAGGCTCTTGGATATGTTCCTGAGGTGGTGTCCCTCTCAAAGGGATGGTATGCATTCAACTTTCTGCAGCCAGAACATACACAGTGGGTGATGCATCGGTGCTGGGCTTTGGACCATTCTCCATTGCTCTTAAAGCCTTGGCACCCCCTATTCGATGCTAGTAGGGAGAGGGTGGACTCGGTTCCCCTGTGGGTGCGTATTCCTGGCCTGCCTCTCCATTACTGGACTGAGGAGCACCTCCGGGGTATTGGAAATACACTTGGGGTTTTCTTACAGGCAGATCTCTCCTTTCTCATGACAAATCACAGGAGGGTGGCTCGAATACTTGTCATGATTAACATTCGAGAAGGACTTGCTGAATCCATGAACCTCCGTTGGGGACTCTATGTTATTAAGCAGCTTTTAGATTACGAAAACGTTCCGTTCAGATGCCGCCGCTGTCATGTATATGGCCATCCAGCTTCCGAATGTGCTTCTTTTTCGCGAACTGTGAACAACAGGAGGTCTAGACCATCTGCGGCGGAGACTAGTTCGATGAGGGCAGGTTCTAGAGCCCCCAATACGCAGGCTGGGCCCTCTTCTACTACTACCTGTGTATCGAACCTTGTTGTCAATGTTTCCAGCCCTGAGGATAAACTGGGCTTACAGGTGTTGGTCGAGGAGTTTGGTCCTCCTGCTGGGCAAGAGTTGCTCCCACAGATTCCTGTCTGTGGAGCGCTTACAACTGTGTTGACCCATAGTCGGCATCATGGTGCGGCCTTCCAGTTTAGAAATGACGGTTTGATGAAGACTGTTTTAACTCTGTGTAAAACATCTCTTATGGGATCCTTCCCATTCTCACCCATTATAAATTTTTCTCTTAATATGATTTCGTCTACAGTTTCGGTCCAGAAGATTGAATGTGACAAGCTGTCTTGTACAGTTTCCACTCCTTCCTCACAGTTAGCGCTTCAAGAGAAGGTTATTGTATTTGACCCGGGTGATGGGCTGTTGACTCCATCGGATCTTGTTGCCCCCCCGGTCTCTAGCTATAACTTGAGATCCAGTGCAAAAAAAGGAGCTGGTGGGTTTGGGAGGGGGAAAACCCTAGCAATACGGGGCAGGGGAAGGATCTCCTTGTTGGCGAAAGCTCAGGATAGAGCTGTGTTGGATGTATTTGATGGGCGGCAGATGTCAATAGACAGGGCACTTAGAGCAAGTCATTCCCTGAGGCCTGGTGTGTGATGAAGATTCTGTCTTTTAATTGTAGGGGATTGGCAGGCCCCCTTAAGAAACCTGCTTTCCGGAGGATTATAACTCTAGACTGTCCGGATATCATTTTGCTACAAGAAACCTTAGGTGATGGGAATGTGGTCAAAGCCAGATTGGAGGGTTGGCTGCCAGGATGGATTTTTGAGACATTGGATGCTAGAGGGAGGTCGGGGGGATTGGCTGTTGGCTGGAATGAAAGAACAATCAAACCACTGAACTTCTGGGGTATGGAGTCAGTCCTTGGATTAAATTTTCTGTCGTTGGAGCTTGGTGAAGCTTTTAACATATTTAATATATATGGCCCTTATCAAGATAGGGTTCCTTTCTGGGACACACTATTGGGAAATACTTTACTCAAGGGGGACTCAGTGATTCTGGGAGGGGATCTAAATTTTACAATAGGACAGTGTGAGGTATGGGGTCCTCATGCACAATTAGATTCGTTGACTGAGTACTTCACTCAAAAATTGGAGGAGAATCATTTTCTTGATATCGAGCCCTTAAAGATGAAACCCACTTGGAGGAACAATAGGTGTTCTGAAAGTAGAATTGCTAAGCGACTTGACCGTTTCCTGGTGGCTGAACAGCTTGTGGACAAGCCTTTTCAGATTAGGCAGTGGATTGGATGTGGGGGTACATCTGATCATTTTCCCATTTTTCTTGAGTTTAAGACTGGGCCTAGGCAGCCCCCCAGCCCTTTAAAATTCAACAAAATCTGGCTTAGGGATGAATCTTTTAAAGCACTTGTTCATGCTAGGTGGATCCCCTTTAGGGAGGATAGTCCTCTTACTGCGGCTTTTCAATTTGCAGAAAACTTTAAACGCATCAAGGCTGCTGTTAAGATCTGGTCGGCTGCAAAGAGACAGAGGGAGGACCTGGACTTGAAGCAGGTAGAAGAGGATCTTTGTAAGATCTATGAGGGGTTTGGTGGAGGGTTTCAAACTCAAGCAGATAAAGACACTCTTGTTTCACTAGAAAAAAGAAGACACTCCCTACTTATGGATAAGGAGGAAACATGGAGGTTGAAAAGCAGGGCCACTTGGTTGGCAAGTGGGGATGATAATACAAAGTTTTTTCATGCCTATGCTCGTGGACGGAAGGCGGTGAATACTATTTGGAGCTTAAGAGATGGACAGGGAATGGAACATACTACTTTTGAGGCTAAAGCAAAGCTGGGGATTGATCATTTCAAGGCTCTATATAAGGCTCCAGCTCAGGCATCTATTGCGGAAGTGATTAGAGTTGCACAGTTCTTTCCAAGATTTGTACAGGAGGCTGATAACAGATCATTAATGGCTGAGGTTTCTGAGAAGGAGCTAAAGGAGGTTCTTCATAGTTTCCAAAAAGACAAAAGTCCTGGGCCAGATGGATGGTCGGTAGAATTTTTCTTGGCACTGTATGATGTGTTAGGGGCAGATTTGCTGAAAGTTGTGGAGGATACCAGAATTTCAGGGAGGATTCCTGCTTGTTTCAATTCCACTTTTATTGCTTTAATCCCGAAAGTGGATAACCCACTTACACTGGCTGATTTTCGACCTATCTCTTTGTGCAACTGTATTTACAAAGTGGTAGCCAAGGTGGTTGCGAGAAGGCTCAAATGCATATTGTCTTCACATATCTCCGATGAACAATTTGGCTTTTTGGATGGTCGACAAATACATGAAGCAATCGGGACGGCTCAAGAGGCCCTCCATAGCATGAAGACCAAGAATCTGAAAGGGACTGTGCTGAAGATCGACCTCTCCAAAGCATTTGACCGGGTAAGCTGGTTATATATTCGTATGCTTCTGACTCATCTTGGTTTTGACATAGGTTTCATAAGATGGATCATGAGTTGCATTACAACTGTCTCTTTCTCTGTTTTGCTTAACGGGGCTGCCTCTCCCTTTTTTCATGCTGAAAGGGGTCTGCGTCAGGGGTGCCCCCTTTCCCCCCTTTTGTTTTTATTGGTTGTTGAGGGTTTAAGCAGGGCACTTCAGGAGGCCAAGAGGCAGGGCTCTTTAAAGGGTATACAGGTTGCTCCTAATTTATTCATCACTCACCTACTCTTTGTAGATGATGTTTTAATTTTCTGCTCTGGCTCGGTGCGTGATGCAACCACTATAGGAGAGATTTTGGATCTGTTTAGCAAGGCTACAGGTATGGAAGTGAATGCTGGGAAGTCTACCTTAACTACTCATTTTCTGAGGGATGAGGAGAGGCATGAATTTGGGAGGATCTTTCCCTATATTTCTGCTGGTTTGGATGCAGGGCTGAATTATTTGGGGTTCCATTTAAAACCCAATGACTATAGGAAACAGGATTGGAGCTGGTTGTTGGAAAAACTGGAAAAGCGCTTGAGAGTTTGGTGTCATAAATGGCTGTCCAGAGCTGGGAGGCTGATTTTGGTTAAGTCTGTTCTGGAGGCTGTTCCTGTATATTGGCTGTCCCTCTCTTGGATTCCGAAGGGTATCTTGGAGGCAGCGAGGAGGATCTGCTTTAGATTCCTTTGGAGTGGGAAACATGATTCTTTGGTGACCCCTTGGGTGCGATGGGAAAAAATTGCTGTCCCAAAAGGGATGGGAGGATGGGGACTGAAAAATATATTCCTTTTTGCTCAGGCTCTTGCTGCTAAAGGTGGGTGGAGACTCATCACTGTGGACAGCCTTTGGACTCGGGTGATCACTCAGAAATATATTGCTCCTTATTCTATTGTTGACTGGATTAGGAATCCATGGAAATCTTTTGCAGGTGGGTCGATAATTTGGAAGGCCCTTGTCAAATCCTTTCACATTCTGGAATCAAGCTTGGCTTGGGATGTGGGTAGTGGCAGGAAGCTCCGGGTTGGGGAGGATCCTTGGATGGGAAGTGATCAACAACACATCTTGCCCCGGCACACGGTTGAGGCTATAAGGCAGAGGGGGATTACCTTTCTTTCCCATCTTGCTGATCCTGATCGGAGAAGGTTGGGAAATCAGCCATGGATCTTGGCCTCTTCCTTGGGGCTGGATGCTATTGATGAGAGGGCTTTGGCCGTTTATATCCGAGCTTTAAAACAGGCCCATATATTCCTTCAGGATAGGGATGATATGATAGCTTGGGATTTTGATTCTTCGGGGACCTATTCTCCTCGGGCGGGATACACAAAACTAAGTGCTGGAGCTGATTTGGGTGAAGAGAGGTGGTGGTGGAAGAAACTCTGGAAACTAAACTGCCCTCCTAAGACTCGCCTTTTTATGTGGTGTGTCCTCGAAAATAAAGTCCCTACCTGGGAGGTGCTGCAACACAGATGTTTTCAGGGCCCTGGATGGTGTTGTCTGTGCAAAGCTGATGAGGAATCAGTTAACCACCTCTTCCTCAGTTGTCCCTTCATCAAAGGTGTTTGGCTAGAAGTTTCCAGGTTAGTGGGTATTCATTGTAGATGGGAGGGCCAATCTGTGGCACATGCATGGGATCTGTGGTGGGTGGCTTATGCTGAGCAGAAACAAAAAGCTTTACCACTACTTGTAATCTGGGGTTGTTGGTTGGCTCGTAATCGACTGCTTTTTGATGGGTCGGTCAGCACACCAGAGATCATTGGCGCCATGACTGTAGGTCTGCACTCAGCCTTTCCTATTCATATTCGTGCAGCCAACCAGAGGGAGATTCTACAGATGGACATTGATAGGAGGATTCCTTGGGGCTTTTTCGATGGGGCTATGTAGCGAAATATTTGTGGTGGAGGGGCTCTGCTATTTCTTTCTGATTCACATTGGTTTGAGATCTCAGCTGGGCTTGGGGAAGGAACAAACAATTTTGCAGAACTGCTGAGTCTCAAGATACTCCTGTTGTTCGCTGTGGAAAGAGGTTGCAGAAAGATAAATCTCTTTGGAGACTCATTGAATGTGATTAATTGGGTAAAAGGTTTCCAGATCTGCAGAGTTTTCCATTTACAACATTTGATGCGCTCTATTAGGGAGATCCTCATCTCTTTTGAATCGTTCTCCTGTCAACATATATACCGAGAAAACAATGAAGGGGCTGATCGAGCTTCAAAGAGGGGGATTACGCTGGATGAGGGAATCTGGACTATCAGAGAACATGAGGATGGGAATATTTCTGAATACTTTCATCCTTCATTATTTGATTGAGAGGATTCAGGGTACCTTTGTTGGCATGATAAACATTTGCCAACTAACAGATCACACATGGTGTGAATTCCTCTTTCTTTTCTCAACAGGTTAGATGCAGTTGGGTGTGATCACTGCTATTATCTCTGGGGCAGCAGTCTCGTGGATGTGTCTTTGCTGTGGGCAGGACAACCTCTTTTGCTTTGAAAACTATTATCTTGCATCTGCCTGGGGATGCAGTCTAGTGGTAGAGTTTTTGCTGTGGACTTGTACACATATGCCAACTACTTTTTATCTGGGGTTACAGCCTCGTGGTTATGCTTTGCTGTGGGCACACCTTATTTGCTGGGGTTGTGCTTTGCTGTGTTTATTTTTCAGCTTGGGAATATTTCTGAATACTTTCATCTTTCTTTGATTGAGAGGCTTCAGGGTACCTTTGTTGGCTTGATAAACATTTTCCATCCGAATGATCACACATGGTGCTTGTGGTAGATTTTTATGGCTGTGGACTGGTACACATATGCCATCTCTCTCTATCTGGGGAGCAGCCTCGGGTTTATGCTTTGCTGTGGGCAGAAACATTCTACTATGGATTATATGCTGTGGTAGTTCGGGTTCATGGTTTGCTGTGTTTATTTCTCTGCGTGGAAAATGGTATCATGATGGCTGCATTATATGACTGGTCTTCATGCCTAAAGAAACACATCAGTGGGCTGGTCCCCTTCTATTTCGACATACACAGCTCTTACCTGGGCGTTGCTTCTTCAATATGACATACACAGTCATATGTCCCTTCTTATTTCGACAAACACATTGCCTATTACAGAATTATTTTGTGAGGCTTTTTTCAGCATTGGAGCAACCACTTGGTCCCTGACAGTGGGCTTTGATTGGCTCGGAGTACTTGAATTCTTTTTTTCCTTCTTACTGGTAGTGCTACTTCAGCAGGTTTTTTGCATATATTCTTGCAGGACTGTTTTAAAAGGAGTTAGCAACAACTGTTTTTAAATCTTGAACAACAGTTTCTCCTTCCGAATATGATCAAAGACTGAATTGGATACAGAACTGGAATGTTTATTTATTCTTTGTAAATGCTTTTTGTATACAAACTCTCTGGGTTTGTCTTCATAGAACACATAGTACATGTGATTCTCATTGTAATTTTGTACTCAACTGCAGTAATAAAATTACGCTTTTTTCTCGAGGAAAAAAAAAAGTTCTGCTAAATTGGGGATAAATATCCTTAGAAAATTAATTTTACCAATGAAACATTGGAGTTATTTTACATTTGTAGGAGGGTCTACCTTTAAAATAGCTTCAATTTTTCTAGGATCAATTTTGATTCCATATTTTGAAATGATGTGACCTAGCAGTTTTCCTTCTTCCAAACCAAACAATGTTTTCTTTGGGTTTAGAAAAATACCAAATTTTCTACACTTTTCAAATTCTCTTCTTAGGTGAAGCAAATGTTCCTCATCTGTCTTTGAAAAGACAAGGATATCATCGAGATAAATGACTATAAACCTGCCTAGCTCATCTGCGAAGGAAATATCTATTTCTCTTTTTAATGTATCACCATCATTCATTAAGCCAAAAGGAATATTTACATACATGAAAGTTCCAAAGGGCATAGTAAATGTTGTTTTCTCTTGGTCTTGAGGATGCACTAGAACTTGATTATAACCAGAAAACACATCTAGTAAAGAAATTTTGCTAGAGCCAACAACCTTCTGCAAAATGTGGTCCATTTTGGGCAAAGGATAGTCATCTTTTATAGAAAATTTATTAAGATTCCTAAAATCAACATATAGTCTAATTTCTCCAGTCTTTTTCCTAGTAGGAACTAAGTTTGATACCCATTTAGAATACCTCAATGGTACAATAATCTTGGCATCATACATCTTTTTTAATTCCTTTTCAACTAGGGGGGTCAACATTGGGTTGATTCTTCTGAGATTATGTTTGAAAGGTTTTTGGTCTTCTTTTATAGGAATCTTATGTTGTATGATGCTAGTGTCTTAAGATTTTAAATTATCATAACTCCAAGAAAATACATATATGAATTATTTGAACAAGTCTATGTATTTCTTCTTTTCAGTAGGGGGTGACGATTTGGATAGTTTAACTATTTTTGGCTCTTGTTCAGTTCCTATATTACAGTCTTGAACTTCAGCTCCAGTAGGTTAAATTTTATGTTTTTTAGCCACATCATTATAATAAAATAACTCTTCTAATGGAAATAACCCTCTAGGTAAAACACTGTCCTTCAATTGTAAAATTTAGAATTCTTTTTGATCTTGATATATTTCATTAAATTCTATATTATTCACACTCTTATCTACATTATTTTGTATATCACAATTGGTATCTATAATGGCATGCTTGAATTCATATTTTTATTGCAAAAAAAATTAAATCTGTTCATCAAGACCAAAGACTTCCCAGTACTTGATATTATCTGGGACAACTGGTTTTTTTGTCACCTCAACTATGTACTTTTGACTTGGACGGTATGACATTTTCAAAGTACTAGCTAAAATAGCTAGACCATTAGCTAGGATATTTTGATCTCTTTGAATTACATATAACTCATACTTAACAAAACATTCAAGGAAATCTAGAGCAACATTCCTGTAATCCCTTAATCTTGGATGTTTGACTGAGTAATCCCCTTTTATTTTTTTGATTATGAGTTCAAAATCTCCATGAAATAATATTATTTTGTCACCCAACATTTTCAAAAGTTGCAATCCTAGGATTAGCACTTCATACTTAGCTATGTTGTTGGTACATTGAAAATTTATTTTATATGAATGCCCCTATTATTTATTGGTTTGTGAATTTTAAATTCACACACCTACTCCTGATCCTTCCTTACTTATAGCCCCATCAAAATCCATTTTCCAGAAAGTCTCATTTTCTTCATCAATATGTTTCACAATGTCTTTTTTGATTTCTTCAATCTCACACAAATCAATTTCTAAATTTTGGATTTGTTCTTCCATACCTCCATGATTGTACAAAATGAAAGAATCTAGGTATGAATGGAAGGAATACAAGGGATAATTATGCTGTTTTTCTTGACTTCTAACCATGTATTTCATCAATGTTTCCCTATATATTCGCCTTTACTGACCAAACACTGGAATGGTACCATAGGTCATATCCATTTGAAGGGTTCCTTGTAGTTTATCCCCCCATGAAATAGATAGCAACATGGAATATTTAGGAGGTATATTAACAAAAATAATATCCATTACCACACTCTTAGCTGGTATTTGGAATAAAGTGACACACAAATCTTTAATAAGGCCTAGGAATTTTACTTTATTTGAATCAAAAGAATACAAGTCTTTGTAGGGTTTAGTGATATCAAGTCCTATTTTTTCCATAAAAGCTATAAGAATAAGGTTTTGTGAATAACTTGAGTCAAGCATTGCATTGTGTGGAATTTTATCATGAATGTTTAAACTGTCATAAAATGGTGGTACAATTCCTTCCCGAGGTTTTCCATCAACTTCAGGCCCAAACAATAATTCTAGTCGATCATTAGTTAAATTTACAGTGTCTTCTCCTTTCCCTATCTTAAAAGCTTTCATCACTTAGTAAGCATTCTTATTCACGAGTTTTTTCAGGGGAATGGGTATTTTGAGTTTAGCCAATTCATTGAACTTGATAGGAAATATTTGGAAAATTTTTTCTAGAGCTTGACATTTAGTTTCCAATTGGGTCATCAAATTTCTTTTCTGTATTAATTTCTTAATCTCCAGGATGGTCTCTGTTGTGTCTGCAACCATAATCTGTTCTAATTCTTCTCTTGTGTTTGAATTAAAAACTTTAAACATAGTTGTGGCCTCACCTATTTTTTGTCCCAGCATTGTTCTAAAGTGTTCTATTGTTGTCTTGCACCTTTCAATTAACTCCTATTGCTAAAAAATTATATGAATGGATGGCCAAATTTCAGTCATGGCTTGACTTATTTCTAGGAAAAAATTCTTCTTGGTATGTGCCAAATTTTGAGCCATCAATGACTTATTTTCTAGTTTTTCAATATTTTAGGAAATCTGGTGAGATTTCTACAATTCATCTACATAGAGGGTGTCATTTTTTTTTGTCCTTCCAAATTTTTTAATTTCTCCTTTAATATGTAATTCTCTTGTCTCTGAAGAGATAGGGTCCGCATGAATTTTCTCAAATAACTTGATGCTAATGTTGAATCCCTGATTGTCCCTGCAACTAAAATTGGTATAGTTGTCATTGGAGCTATGGCTAATTGTGAAACCTGCTCTTTTTCCTTGAGTATTTTTTCTATTTGCTCCTCCATCTCCTTAATTTGTACATTTTGCTCAATAATGAGTTTGAGCATGTCTTCTTTATGTTTCTAATTATACTCTATTTATTTTTCTTGTGGATCCTTTGTAGATGGTGTTAGTGTATAAATGTCCAGTGATCAAATATACTCTTTCAGGTTTACTTGTAGTGGTCCTATGACAAAATTTCATGTTTTCAAATCAATTTTCAAATATAATTTTGTTCACTTAATGTTGTCTAGGTATGAAATTCTACTCCCTTCACTCTGTTAGTGTCAATATGTCAGTGATCAAACATACTCTTTCAGTTAATTTTATAGTAGTTGTTGGACTATATAAATCACTTATTAAATGATTGAACAAAACATTTAATTATCAATCCATGGGCATCTATTTATTCCAATGACAATAGCATTGTCTGTGCTGATACACCAACTAGAAGTAATCTCAAAGAAAAGAAATCATTGCTGAAGTAAAATGCTGGAAATAAATCACTCATGCAAAAATAAAAGAATCCACAAGATTTAAATCACACTTCAGTTAATCTGTTTAGGTCGCCACACAATAAGTACCCAACTGGTGTCTCTATTAACATATATGTAACAACATATAAACTATATAAATAGAAGCATATATATTCTCAGCTGAACAACAACAACAACACTCTAATGATGGATAAACTGAAATACAATTACATACACATAGCTACTGTAATCATTGAATCCCTGCTAAGGAGGGCCCTTCCTCCCTAGCAGGGCATAGGTAGAGAAGGAACTTTAACTGGAACTAAATGGAATCACACATGTAACAACAATGACAATATGATATGTATTAATCTGAACATAATTACAGAAGCAAAACAACGTTGTTCTTCACTAACCTCTCGACCTCGAGGGCCGAGAGATATATAGTGGTTACATCAGAAAATCTAGGAATAGATCAGTCACGAGAATATTACGATTCTCATGCTAATCAAAATAGAACTCATACAGTTATAACCACTCCCTAATAAAGTTCTTATTATAAACTAAAATATTACAATTGGAACTTCCCTTAGGCTGTTATCCAAAAAATACAATGTTAACAACTCCTACAACTATCATAACAAAACACAGCTATAGTGCAACCACCAAAAGATAGATCAACAACAATAGAGACAAGAGAAGTCAACCGTACAACTGTATCAGCAGTTTTCCATCGAGTTTGTAATAGGAGGGCGTAACAGTAGTTGCTGGCGGGTCTATAACAGCAAGGTGTAACAACATTGCTTTGTTGTAACAACATTATCCGAACTACTCCTGTGAATTCCGTGTCTGAGATCTTTGGTGCTACAAATGACATTTGAAAAGAAAACACAAAGACCATCGAACTTTTCCAAACATTCACCATCAATTAGTCATAAAAAGGTATAATAGATTATAATAATTGGTGAATTTTTTAAGTAACGAAAGCAAGGTGAAACAACACTAGTTAGGGTAAAAAGGTAGAAAAAGGGGTAAAAGATACTCCCATTGGTTATAGTTATAAAGAAAAATAAGGAAGATAAGTGTAGGAAAAATGTACAAAACCAGCACCCAACATCTTCCCCCAACTGAAATACTTGAATTTCTTCATGCAAAAACATCTCTCATAGGAATATCTTCAGTGCAGGTCGGTGAGGTCATAAGCACTAGTTGTGTCCTCATCTGCAGACCTGTATCGCTGATTGGCCATCAAATTTCATATCTAGGATTATGACTCATACTTTCTTAATTCATAATTGATATTGTAATCCTCAATGGGCAACTAGATCAATGGAAACTTGAAATTCGATCTCAACCACAGAGCTCTAAGAGATTGTACAATCTGTGTGTAGGCTGGTACATGTGTAACAACCACCATGAAATTCTGGAATGAGAATGGATCTCCCTTCAATAACTCAGCACTTCTGGCCTCCGTGCATTTTAAACACCCTGTCAAAGCTTAGCTCTTCATCATTGCGAACTAATTGAGGCAAAAATTTACAATTCTTCTCCGATAAGTGGCAGTTGGTTCTTTAATCCGAGGGGTACTCAACATTCTCTTGAATTCTCATATCAACTCAGCAGCCCATCCTGGTTCTGCCCGAACCCAAAATGTTGTCTTTTCCTCATTAGTCTCCATAGATTTAATGGCCAGATGCCAATCAATATGATTCCTCATGAAGGATACAAAATCTCTTAATTAAAGATATCCCATATAAGAGAATACTGTCACAATCATCTGCATACTCACATGTTCACAAATAATGTTGTGTAAAAATAATTTGCACAGTAAAATTTTCTCATCAAAATCTAAGGCACAGAAAACATCTAGAAATGTACGAGTGGAGGAACATAGATAAGGTATGCCCTCCATAATGGTTCTCAATTGAAACAAGAAGTAACATTCCCACAGAAAAAATAGGATATGATGGAGAAGGTTGCCTAAAACCCAGCAAGTTGAGGGTGAGATCATGGAGTTTCTGTTTATCTATGGTGAGGTCTCGAATCTGATCCTGTAACAGCAACAACTGTTATTCTTGTTTCTTTAGAGCTTCTTTCTTCTTGTACTTCTCCCACTTTTTCTTCAATTCTGCCTCCATCCATCTTTCATGTAAAGTGTCTATTTCTCTTTGATGTTCCTTTAGTGAAATCATCCCATCCCGAAGGGAGATTTCTTCTTGCTTCCATTTTTGTAACTCAGAAATTAACAGGAGTTTCTCAGAGTTCCATCTCAGGGCGGGACTCAAAATTCTCCTAGATTCAGTGTCTATATCAACAATAGGTGTACCAGCCTCTGTTTCATGGGGTTGCTCCATCTCTGCTGCTGGTTCTTGTGTAACAACAACCTCTTTGGTGGGTTTTTGTGTGTCAACCCCTTTGTTTTTACCTAGAATCACCTTTGTGTGCACTGTTGTTTCTTCTACAATAGGAGTGGCCTCCACAGGTTCTTGTGGGTTGGCTTCTAGGTCAATTATAATAGGAGGCTTTGCTTTAACTATTGGTTCTTGTGTAACAACCTCCTACTGTTTTGTTTCTACTTCCATTGGGTTGATATTCTCTCTACGGGCATTATATCCCGCTGATGTTAAGTTTTGAAAACATGTCATGCATACTGACACTGGAATTTCCCTTCCCACAGACAATTTCCACTTCAATTCCTCGTTTTCTTTTCTTAATTTTTCAATTTCTAAACACAAGGCATTGGTTTTGTCCTTACCTGATGAGGAAGGTTTCCTTTCTTCTTCTAAAAATTCTACTTCTGTCTACTTCTTGGTCGTAGGCAAGGGTTCTGTAGGTATGCTGACCTTCACTCTTTGTTTTGGTCTTCTGTCCCCAATTGGTTCTTCAATAGGATTCTTCCCAATTCTAACTCCAGTAGGCCGAGTCTGGGTCTCTTCCTCTATATGAATTTCTCCTGAGGTCGTGTTTTTTTCTCTCAGCTTGTCCTGGGTCTTTTCCTCTTGAATTCTTCCTAAGTTTTTCCTTACTGGCCTATGGCATCCAACATAATGAGCTTAATAAGTCCGTGATTAGTCACACATGCCTCCAAGTGTGCTATTGTTTTTACTACTGTTGCTATGTGCTTGATGTTTCCAAGAAAATAGAATGGAAGATTGATTCCTTGCTGATGCCAAAGATGGTTAAGCAGAGGAAAGTGATAGTTGAATATTATCATAGACCTCCCTTCGCAAGTGATATATTTGATCAAACCCAGGGAAACATCTTCCCAAGGATGAGGAAGTGACAATCTGTCAATTCCTCTTCCTTTTTTCTCCAATTTCTCTTCACCTACTAGGAAATCCTCTTTCAAGAAGGGGTAATTTATTTTTCTATTAAACCACCTCTGCCCTTCAACTAGTAATGAAGTTACCCTGGAAATTACCTCTTCAGTCACCTCCATTTGCATGCCTCTTACTCGGGTTTTATTATTGTTCAAGTTCTGAGAAAATTCAATTGTCACGACCTCGTCCGAGTCTTCAAGCTTTTGGAAAAATTCCCATCCAGCATCTCTGAATATATGGTCAGCCTCTGGGAAATTATGCAAAGCATCCATAAATTTTAGCTCATGCCTGACCGCTGCTCCACCCATTTCTGTTGTTTGTTTCTAAATTTGCTTCTTAATGTCCGGCAACACTGCAATATTAGTGAGTTTCTAAGTTCACTTCTTTGCTGTTTAATCTTGCTGTAACATCATTGTGTCTCTGAACTACGTGCTGCTCGGCACCTCTGTTTATCCCAATTGACGTGTTTACAAATGAGGATGCAAGGTTTTAGAAGGAGGTTGATGAAAGGTGATGACTTTCAAGGATTTACCAAATCGTACCCTACAAAAATACTTATAGATGACTTATTATGGAAAGTGATGGGATTTCATACACGTTCTTTTCCAACCAGATTTAGTAATTATTAGCAATTCTGTTATTGATTAGGTGCATGCAATTTAATAGATATTTATGATTAAAACCTTTTTGCAATGATCTCAAGTCAGATCCCATCCCCCACTTTAACTATGACAGCAGCCCATGGCTATCATAGGAGCGTCATTACTTTGCCAATTAATCACTGAATTATTAATGAAAATCATTTACCTTTTTAATGACATACCTGAAGTGACATTGGGAGAAGGCTTGAGTTGACAGCATCCTACATGCAGCGCTCGTGTTGTCGTGTTTAGCTGACATAGTTATTGTTGTTTATGGAATGAATTACAAAGAACAATATTCATGGTTGCCAGCTGTTACATATGTAACAGCCAAGAAAAACTTTAAATTATTCTTAAAAAAACATAATAATCAGAAGAAATTGGTACAAAAAAATAAGTTACATGAATACCATAATCCTATGACATGGATCCGGAAGGGAAGATGATATTACAGGGAGAAAAACATGGGTATAACAGCTGCCTATTGAGGAGGTAAATCCCCTCTGTGGATAGAGGTGATCCCACTAGCCCTAGATTGGGTCTAGCAACAATCAAATCATGCAATGACGTTGGTTCCTAGTTACAAGAAAGACAAAGATCGCGATAAGTAGCCTACCTCGAATCCCACGTTGCTGTTGTCGATGAAGAAGTGGTGCTCCTCGTCCCTAGCTTGATAGATCACAATCCTTCCGTTCGTCATGTTCAGATACCTGTACACATGCAGAGAAATGACGACATAAAATGTAATACTTAAAGCATGTAACTATATATCAGTCAGAGAAGATATAATTCATTGCATCACATAAAAGAGTAAACAGAAGAATGGAACCAAAATCAGAGTCGCTTATATTATAAATGACAAAAGGGATATTACAACCAAATGCTCTGATGCTAAGATCTTCCTTCAGCGGGGCTTACAGCGAGGCGTGTCTCAACAAAGCCTGTCGGGAATCTTGACGAACCTCTTTCTCTTACGGGGTTCTCTTCGGCTCAGCTCTCAATAGTTTCCCAGCTATAGTTCCCTTCCTACAAGTTCAGCTAGCTAGAAAATGGAGAGGGAAAGCTTTTATAGATGGAGGAAGGGAAGTTGGGATCCCTATAATCATGGGATAGGTCCTATCTCTTAGGAAGGTTCCATGAGAGGTGGAAAACCACTTCCTATACATGGATATCCGGAGCCAAACCACTCAACTTCTTTTGATGATTCATTCTGGAGTTTGTTAGATTCAAACTTCCACCATTTATTTTTAAAAAACATCCCTTACTAAGCTTGGCGCTAGTGAAACACAGGGACAGAGCGCCAGTTGGTGTGCCCTCTAGTGTGGATTTCCCCCATTGGCACGAGGGATGAAGTGGCTAGTTGTGCCAAGGCTAAAACATATGTTTTTAGGGTTTTTCAGAGGAAATGTTCTTTAGGAGAATGTTTTTCCTTATGCAGGAGGATGCCATGAAGGTATTTTTAGGACATTTTACTGTTCAAAGGTCACGGGAATAGTCCTCCAATGTATGGGATGAGGGATAGCAAGGATGATGAAAAAATGATATGTAACAGATGCCCCCTAAAGCATGAGGTCCGAGAGAGAGGGAGGGGTGAAATGCTTTATGAGAATGTGCCCAACTAAAAAAACTATCATTGGAAGACCTGAAAATACTAATACAACTGATATCTATGATAAATTATATGTGGTATGGGTGCAGCCATCCATAATAGAGTGTACAATAACCGGGATCCAAGGTATGGACGCAGCCATCCAGCAAAGAAGGATCAACAAGTAGACTCAGGTATGGTCGCAGCCATCCAATCAAATGAGTCATGAAATCAATCATGATAATCCACAAAGAATTCATAGCCTAGATTTTATCAGACAAGATCAAGGGTCTTGCGCTCCATCTCGACCCGAACAGAGTAAAATTCCATGCATGTGAATAAGTGAGCTAAAGTCGAACATGCAAGAACATCGTCTAATTACCAGCCAATAATGAAAGCCGTTAACAGACGCGAGAGATACCACCAATAATGAGGATGGCCCTCAAGGTACTATAGGTACAATCCACAGAATGTGAACAGTGAGCTGGTGTTGAACACCCGTGAAATCATGTGATCGAAGGCCAATAATGAAAAACTTACATCAAATGCGAAGAACCTGCCATTGAGGCATGCAGGCTCCAAGGTACCTAAAGGGAGTCTCTAGATCAGCTTCCTGGATAATGAGCTGAATTCAACAAGAAGTGACCTTGATCGAAGGTGGGCCATAGTGTTTCCAACATCATCAACATGAGACAGAGGAACATGATGTTTGTGAATCAAGATCAAATAGAGAATCAGAGGGAGGTTGAAAACTGCAAAGGCCAACTTCTCTTGAACATATTGGCGGCACGACACTGGATTTGGCATTATTTGACATCAAAGGATCTGAGGTCATGATGACATGGCAAAGAGCAGATGAGCGATAAAAAGAGATTACCCAAACCCATGGAGGCAAGCAGATAACGAGATGAGATGTCCCCAACCCGACACGAATGCAGACAAGTTCCATGTTCAAGAGCAACATATTGCCGACACAATGATGATATTGGTTCCTTTTTCCCCCACCATTTCTGGCGAGTACCCCAATTATTTTTGGAAACAAGCTTGAAGGGGATAGCATATTATTGTGATATAAGTTTGTCCTTTGGACAAATCCGACCTAGTACATTTAACGAGCCCTAGGAAGGAGGAACTCGAGTAACATCATTACGACGGAGTCCGATGTCATCAGTTTTTAACGAGTCTGAAAAAGGAAGAACTCGGCCTCTTTTCATGTTTAGAGAGTTTGAAGATACAACAGAAAAGAAAACTCTAGCAGTTCCTTTTCGTAGATAGTCCCTTAGATTCGAAAAGGTAGAAAACTATGTCGGAGAGAACCTTCGAGTCGTGATAGGCTAGGGTATTCCTTTTTCATAAGTAATCTATCCCAACCCAAAAAAGAGGTAAACGTATACTGGGTATATGTCACTTCGCAGCCATTTAACGAGTTCAAAACGACAAACGTCTCGGCAATATTTTCAATTTTAGAGAGTCAGAAAAGAGCTGAAAGGTGACTCCTCCTAGAGGAACGAGTGGTATAAAGGGTAGAAACTGGTTCCAGTGATGGTGAAACTACTCAAAACAAGATAAAGGTCAATAGGCTGGCTAATAAGACCACTCATCATAGCGGTTCCTCAGGAATGGGTAAAACAACCAAGTGAAGGCATATGATCGGCCAAGCAGATAGTGATGGTGGAATGAGAAAACCAAGGCTCATTTGGTAGAATAGGTTGATAAAATGGAAATCACGAGAAGTAAAATGGGAACGGTTTCAATTTTACACAAGCTTGAAATCAGAAAAATCTACTTGAAGTTGGTTTCATTTTTACACAAGCTTGAAACAAAGATAAACTATGCTTGAAACCGGTTTCATTTTTACACAAGCTTGAAATGGAAACAAACTATGCTTGAAAATTTTTGCATGCCCCCAGCATGGTGACTCAATTTGAGGTACATGCCCCCAAGCTTCAATCCATCTGAAAGGTAGATGGAGTGAAGGTTCAAGTTATGAGATCAAGAGAAAGACTCGATTAGGGTTTTACGATATCTTATCAAAGACTCGAATTGAACAGGAAAGTGTTTCATTGTTTTAATGAGGTTGACACATTAAAAGAGCTATCCTCAGATGACCTTGTTTCATTTTTAAACGAGGTTGATACAGAAGAACTATCCTTGGAACACCTTGTTTCATTTTTTAGCGAGCTTGACACAAGAAAACGAACTATGCTCCGAACACCTTGTTTCATTTTTTAATGATATTGACACAAGAAAACGAACTATGCTTCGAACACCTTGTTTCATTTTTTAACGAGCTTGACACAAGAAAATGAACTCTACTGTAGAAACCTTTACACACACAGAGAAATGACGACATACAACGTAATACTTAAAGAATGTAACTATATATCAGTCAGAGAAGATATAATTCGTTGCATCACATAAAAGAGTAAACACAAGAATGGAACCAAAATCAGAGTTGCTTATATTATAAATGAAAAAAGGGAGATTACAACCAAATGCTCTGATGCTATGATATTCCTTCGGCGGGGCTTACATCAGAGCATGTCTCAACTAAGCCTGTCGTGAATCTGGACGAAGCTCTCTCTCTTACGGGGTTCTCTTCGGCTCAGCTCTCAATAGTTTCCCAGCTATAGTTTCCTTCCTACAAGTTCAACTAGCTAGTAAATGGAGAGGGAAAGCTTTTATAGATGGAGGAAGGGAAGTTGGGATCCATATAATCATGGGCTAGGTCCTATCTCTTAGGAAGGTTCCATGAGAGGTGGAAAACCACTTCCTATACATGGAGATCTGGAGCCAAACCACTCAACTTCTTTTGATGATTCATTTTGGAGTTTGTTAGAATCAAACTTCCGCCATTTATTTAAAAAAAAATCCCTTAATAAGCTTAGCGCGAGTGTAACACAGGGATAGAGTGCCAGCTGGTGCACCCTCTAGTGTGGATTTCCCCCATTGGCGCGAGGGATGAACTGGCTAGTTGCGCCAAGGCTAAAACATCTATTTTTAGGGTTTTTCAGAGGAAATGTTCTTTAGGAGAATGTTTTTCCTTATGCAGGAGGATGCCATGAAGGTGTTTTCAGGACATTTTCCTATTCACAGGTCATGGGAATAGTCCTCCAATGTATGGGACGAGGGATTGTAGGGAAGGTGACAAAGTGCTATGTAACACTACCACAAGAGTGGTTTTCAACTGTTATTAGATGTCTGACTGCGCCCCAAAAAGGAGTTTTCACAGTTAGATTTATTTTTGTTTATTTTATTTTTTTGTTTTTATTATTTATTTATTTTTTAAACAGGTGTAACAACTACCACAAAGGTAGTTTTCAACTGCTGCACTTATTGAAATTTCAAATTTTAAGGCTGTAGAGGAGAATGTTCCCCTGCTGTTGTAACATGAAGATCAGATTCTGCGACAATGTTGACAAATTATTCCTTTGAAGCGGGTTGATGATATAACTTTAGACGGTGCCCATTAACCAGTAATGATGTCTTAGCACTGTCAATAGTAACCAATTGTACAGTCCCATTATCAAAGACTGTATCCACTTCGTAAAGACCTAGCCATCTGGTGCAAAGCTTGCCTTTGAAATATTTGAACCTTGAATCATAGAAAAGAGCCCAATCTCCTTTCTGGAAATTTTTCTTCTTAATAAACCTATCATGCGATTTGGCTCTTTGCTGCTGGATGATTTCTGTCTGTTGAATGGCAGCCAATATTTTCTCTTCCAACTCATTGAGCTGGTTTAATCTTTGAGTCTGTGCTGTACTCAAATCCAGATAGACCTACAATGTTGTTCTTAATGTATTTATTTCAAACTCTATGGGGAATAAGGTATTCTTACCATACACCAATTCATATGGTGAGAAGTCTGCAGTATTCCTCCATGTTGTCCTATAAGCCCACAGTACCTCTGGAAGTTTCTCAGCCCAGTTTATTCAGTGGATGGCTACTTTCTTTCTCAAGATTCCCTCAATGAATTTATTGGTGCTTTCTACTTGCCCATTTTCTTGTGGGTGATAGGGTGTGGTGATTCTATGATGGATTCCATACTTCTCAACCAACTTCTTGATCAAATGAGATGTGAACTGAGGACCCCCATCTGTCACTATCTCTCTGGGTATCCCGAAGCAAACAAAAATATCTTAAAACATGAAGTCTTAAACAACCTGCTCTGTTGCTCTTGTTAGTGCCCTTACTTCGACCCATTTTGTGACATAATCGGTGCAGACCAATATGTATGCACTTTGCTGTGATTAAGGATTGATTAGCCCCACAAAGTCCAGGGCCCATTTCTCGAAGTTTTATATTACTATCTGAGGTTGTAATGGAATCTCATCTGATTTTAGAAGCTAGCCCATCCTTTGGCAACTATCACATCCTTTCAAAAACTTCTTGGAATCCTGGAATATAGTTGGCTAGTAGTACCCTATTGAGAGTACTTTATGTACTGTCCTCTTGTCATCGAAGTGTCCTCCACTAGGTTCCTCATGAAAAGCCTTTAGGATCTCAAATAACTCATCTTCTCTAGCACATCGCCTAATCTGGAAATCTAGCCCAGTGTGATAAAGGTTACCTTCTATCCAGGAGTAGGTAGCATTCTGTTGTATAATCCTCCTTCTTTCCTTGGAAGACAATTGATGTGGGAATTTTCCTGCAGCAAGGTAATTGGATATATATGCATACCATGGTGGGTGAGTAGAAATGGCAAAAAGATACTCATCTGGAAAAGAATCCTCAGTAGTAGTACAATCATCACTTATAGTTAATCTAGAAATAAAATCAGCAACTAAATTATCTTTTCTGGGTTTATCTAAAATAGTAATGTCAAATTCTTGTAACAGCAATAAACAACGTGTAACTCTACCATTAGTAACAAGTTTTTTCATTAAAAATTGAATTGTAGCATGGTCAGTGTGTACAAATACTTGGTACCCAGTAATTTAGTGCTAGAATTTGTTAATAGCATGCACTACTGCTAGGAATTCTTTCTCAGTAACAGTGTAATAAATTTCTTCTGGAGTCAAGTTATTGCTAATGTAATAAATGTCATAAGGCTTCTTATCCTCCAGCTGCCCCAAAACAACACCCATAGCCATGTCAGATGCATCTATAGCAATATGAAACGAAAATTTCCAGTTTGGTCCTTGTAAAATAGGTGCTACTGTTACACAGTTCTTCAACTTCAAAAAGGCTTGCTCACACTTTTTTGTCCACACAAATTCTGCATCTTTCATCAATAATGAAAATAAAGGAGATGCAATCTTTGAGAAATTTTCTATAAACCTCCAATAGTATCCGGCATGTCCCAAAGAAATATGTACCTATTTTGGAGTCTTAGGGGTCGAGATTTTCGAGATTACCTCTATTTTTGTAGGATCTACCTCGATTCCATCTGTTGAAATGAAATGTCCCAACACATTTCCCTCGGTCATCATCATGTGGAATTTTTCCGTGCTCAGAGAAACATTAGTTTCTTCACAATGTTCCAACACTTTTTCCAAGTTAGCTAATGTTGTCTCAAAGGAATCCCCGTAGGGTGTAGAATCATCCATAAATATTTCAAGACAATCATTTAAAATATCAGAAAAGATACCTAATATTTGCATTTGAAAGGTTGCAGGTGCATTGCAGAGACCAAAGGGAAGGACTCTGTATGCAAAGGTACCCATGGACAAGTAAAGGTTCTCTTGTCTTGATCTTCTAGAGAAATCTGTATTTGATTATAGCCAATAAACCCATCTAGAAATGAAAATAAATTTTTTTCCAGAAAGAGTGTCCAAGACTTTATAAATAAATGTTAAGGGAAATGGATCCTTTTGAGTGGCCTTGTTAAGTTCTCTATAGTCAACATAGACCCTCCATTTTCCATTCTTCTTTGGAACTATGAAAAGAGGAGATACACACTAACTGTCAGAAAAAGAGTAGATGAAATTAACATTAAGGAGTTTTTTCAATTCTTCTTTTACTATCTCCTTAAGTGCGGGGTTCATTCGGCACTGAGGTTGTCTAATAGGTTTGAAATATTCTTTAAGGTAAATGCGGTGAGTGCATAGGGTAGGATGGATTCCTTTCATATCGATATAGTCCCATGCAAATGATTTTTTTTTAATTTCTGTAACAGTTGTATCATCAATCTATTTTGTTCAACAATTAGGTTAGGATTGATGTTTAAATATTTTCCAGGTTTGATTTCAATGTGACTACTGATAGTAAGTGGAGTTGTTTTCAAATGTTCAATAATTA
This sequence comes from Pinus albicaulis, assembly GCA_034641835.2. Taxonomy (NCBI): domain Eukaryota; kingdom Viridiplantae; phylum Streptophyta; class Pinopsida; order Pinales; family Pinaceae; genus Pinus; species Pinus albicaulis. The sequence goes on from CM076570.1 coordinate 550,038,455, forward strand.
CATCATCTTCCTCACCTTTTTCTCCTAAATCTCTAATGGAGGCAATAGGGAATGGATTACTAATAAAATAATTAATAATATCATCCTATGTTTCATCCTTAAAGTATTGTGCTTCTTCGAGCATGAGAAGAGGTAGGGAAAGATTAAATTTAGGTGCAAATTCATCCCACTATGGACTATTCAAATCTATATGAGGTTTCGCTGGCGGATAAAGATTCAGGTTCTAAGTTGCCTGTCCATATGAGATCACCATAGATCCGGACCTACATCTGATATATGCATTTGCAATGGCTAGACACGATATTTCCAAGATTAAAGGATGACCCCCCAGATTGGATTTGGTTTGTAAAATAAGAAAGTCAACCAGATAGTTCTAGGAGGCCACAGTGATAACCACATCTTTAATCATTCCTTTGGGCTTAACACAGGACCTATCCGCTAGTTCAAGAACTGTAGGTGTAGGTCTAAGTCCATGAAGTCCTAGAGAGATGAAGAGGTCTTTAGTCATAACGTTAATATTTTCCCCTAGATCAATTAGGTTATTGGTTATAGGATGATTGTCAATATGGACAGTTACTGTGGGGTTCCCTAGATCATTATACTTAGTCATCAAAGGCTGATCAATCATAAGATCGAACAATTTTCCTAGGACATGGATAGTAGCAGGGTCCTTAGGTTTCCTTCCAGGTTTTTAATGCATAGATCCCTCACTGTTTTGGCATAGATAAGCACTTCCTTAAGAGCTTGTAACAGTGAAATCCACACATATAAATTTTGCAGCTCCTTAAGGAATTCATATTCAGGTTGTAATGTTAACCTAGTTTCAGTTAATCGTTGAGGATATGGGGGATTCAAAATGCTAATAGCTGGGTCAGCTACCACAAATGTACCAGCCTTACTCGAATTAGTTGCTGTAGAAACATCAGACTTCCCTGAGCTGGCTGTTATAGGTGTAACAACAAGTGTTGTATCAACTGTTACATGTGTAGCATCTACTTCAGAATCATCCACATCCTTCCTGGGTGATTCACTTTATTCGATAATAATAGGTGTGTGTTCTGATGTGATTACTTTCCCTGACTGAAGCTGAACCTAATTAAGTCCAATAGGGTAATAAGGATTGATAAGGTAATTCTGGAGGGTAATCAGAGCATCCATGCTCTGAATTGCCTTATTATTTGGATTGGGGTTAGGTTGTACACGTAATTGGGATCGGACAGAAGGTGTAGGATTATAAATAGAAGATAGTTGTAACTATTGTTGTTGCATTGGTATTGGAGGGGGTATTGGACCTTGCCCATTGCCTCTCCAGTTTTGACCCCAAGGATTGGGTTGTGATGAAGGATATTTTATTGGTGGAGGAGATGGCCACTGGTTCCATGGTGAACAAAATTGTGTTAAGGAAGGAGTAGGATATTGCCATGGATATTGCTGACTGTTATGAATACTATTCCAAGGATAAAAGGAAGAAAAATTTGAAGGCATAAGTGTAGGTCGCGGCTACCATGGTCTCTTCAATTTGATAAAATAAAAAGATTGAACATCCTCTCTTGATTCTTGGAGTACCGCTTTAAGTCTGGGAAACTCAGGAAACTGATTTGTAGAGTGCGCCAACTCACAAATGTTGCATAGGCTGACACTATTTAGTCCACATTCTCTTTCCAAATGTTTCTTTTTGCATCGGGGACAGAATATTTCCAAGGCTGCTTCAACTTCTACTTGTGCCTTCTTGACTTGTACCATAGTGGCATGGGCAGAGAGATTTCTAAGGAGATCGGTTTTAAAATCCTCGAATAAGTTCCCGATCTATGATTTGGTTACTCCTCCACTTATGGACTCCTGTATCCTGAGTGAAGGGTCCCGAACTGAAACTTTCCCTTTGACCGATCCTCTTGAGCTACACATGCAAAGCTTCATTATCTCATCAAATTTTTCTTGCGATATGTCTCCCTTTCCTATTATATTCATATGTTCCAGACAATCCTCTCTTAAACCTCTTAAGAATATTTATTTTAGAATATCCGTATCTAAATTACTGAACTTAGACCTTTGTAAATTGTAGTGGAATTGCTCCAGGTAATCTTCTAGGCTCTCCTCCTCCTTCTGTGCAATTCTAAAAATTTCGTCCTTCAAATCCCTAGTTTGGCAGTAGTCCTGATACTTAAAGAGGAAGGTTTCTCTCATTAATTCCATGTTCGAATTGTGCCAGCACCCAATCTCATGAACCATCTTAATGCTGCTCCCTTCAGAGAAGTAGGAAATAATTTCAGCTTTTGGGCATCTAAAGTATAGTCATAACCTCTACACAGCACATTGAACTCAAATAGAAAGGTATCAGGATCTTCAACAGGCATCCCTTGAAAGGATGGTAGGGATGATAAAGGGATATTCTTCATAGGAGCCTCATCCCGTGTTACTACTATTGGGAATTCAAAAGTAACAGAGCTATCTACTTTAACATTCTCATCCCCCATAGTTGATTATTCCTGATAGGATGAACTAGCCTTAGAGTGTACTGGAGAATGAAAAATAGAAGGATCAAGCTGTTCCAAGATCAATTGTTTAACAACACTACCAACTTCCAATTGATGATCAACCAATTGTTGTTCCACATGTTCTTGATATTCCCCATTGGTCTCTCTGTGTCCTTCAATTCTCAAATCCTAATCAATAATTCTCCACTACTGTTTTGAATCTAGAGTTTTGATATCAGGAATGGATATGCTATTCAAAGGATGGTGAGGTCCAGCCACTAAGGACACCGATGGTCCAAGCCTTAATATAGTAATTGATTTCTGTGGTCTTGTCTTCCTATTATCTTGGTATGATGTGGAATGTTAATTCTCTGCCCTTGAATTCAAATCTCCAAATAATGTTTTCCTTCCCAAATCTGCGCTCTTCTTTTCCTTCTTACGACCCGTCTTTCCTGTAGTTAATAGAGTTGGGGGTGTTTGTAGATGTTGATGTTTTCATACTGGCACACATGGGCCCTATGTGTATCAATTCATCCTATAAGTTCTTCAGTTTCTATAGCAGTGAGCCTACTCAAGCTTGTTAGAGCGATGCACAGGTTCTTACCTCTTGTCTTACCGCCCAACGACTGTATAGCTGAAGGCACCCTAAAAAATCCACCCAAAATTCAATTCCTAAGTGTCCTAGCAAGACATTGGCGAGCTCGATCAAGCATGTTAGAGCGATGTGCAGGTTCTTACCTCTTGTCTTACCACCCAAAAATTGTGTTGTTGGAGACACTCTATAAAAACACATGAAAATTTCACTTCTTAGAAAAAAATTTGATTGATTGGATCGTCACTGCCATCCTCGGCAACGATGCTAAAATGTTGTAATATATAAATCACTTATTAAATTACTGAAAAACACACATTTAATTATCAATCCAGGGACATTTGTTTATTACAATGACAGTAGCATCGTCTATGCCGATACACCAACCAGAAGTAATCTCAAAGAAAAGAAATCGTTGCTGAAGTAAAATGTTGGAAATAAATCACTCATGCAGAAATAAAATAATCCACAAGATTGAAATCACATTTCAATTAATCTGTTTAGCTTGCCACACAATAAGTACCCAGCTAGTTTCTCTATTAACATATGTGTAACAACATATAAACTATAGAAATCGAAGCAGATATATTCTCAGCTGAACAGTAGCAACAACACTCTAATAATGCATAAACTAAAATAAAATTACATACACACAGCTACTATAATCACTGTAATCCCTACTAAGAAGGAGGGCCCTTCCTCCCTATCATGGAGTAGGTAGAGAAGGAAATTTAATTGAAACTAAATGGAATCACACATGTAACAGCAATGACAATATGATTTTTATTAATCTGAACACAATTATAGAAGAGAAACAACATTGTTCTTCGCTAACCTCTCAACCTCTAGGGCCGAGAGATATATAGTGGTTACATTAGAAAATCCAGGAATATATCAGTCATGAGAATATTACGATTCTCATGCTGATCGAAATAGAACTCATACAGTTATAACCACTCCCTAATAAAGTTATGATTAGAAATTAAAAGATTACAATCGGGATTGCCCTTAGCCTGTTATCCCAAAAATACAATGTTAACAACTCCTACAACTATCATAACAAAACACAGCTGTAGTGAAAATGCCAAAAGAAAAACCAGCAACAATAGAGACAAGAGAAGTCAATCGTAAAACTGTATCAACAGTTTTCCAATGAGTCTGTAACAACAGGGCGTAATAGTAGTTGATGGCAGGTCTGTAACAACAAGGTGTAATAGCATTGATTTTTTGTAACAATACTATCCAAACTTCTCCTGTGAATTCCATGTCTGAGATCTTTGGTGCTACAAATGACATCTGAAAGGACAACACAAAGACCATCAACCTTTTCCAAACATTCACCATCAATTAGTCATAAAAAGGTATAATAGATCATAATAATTGGTGAATTAGCGAAGTAACGAAAGCAAGGTGAAACAACACTAGTTAGGGTAAAAAAGTAGAAAAAGGGGTAAAAGATACTCCCATTGGTTATAGTTATAAAAAAAAATAAGGAAGATAAGTGTAGGAAAAATGTACAAAACCAACACCCCACAGTGGTCATATGTCAAAATTTCTGGTCTTTTCAAACAAGTTTTAAAAATAAATTTTGGTCACTGAAGGAGTCTAGGTTATAAATGTTGCTCCCCTCATCTCATCCACGGACATCATTGTTGGAAATACTGAGAGGGGGGGGGGGTGAATTAGTATTCCTTACAATTAGAGAATTAGTTAATCTTCAATTATTATCAATGTTTGTACAATGATAGCAGCAAACAAGAGGAACACAAATGCACACATTTTTTAAGGTGGAAACCCACTCTGGGACAAAAACTACCTAATGCTTTTCTAGTAATTCTTTAATATTCATCTCCAATTGAAAATAAAGCTCCAAATTCCTAGAATCTAGAAAATCATTCTTCTCAAGCTCCCACTAGATGGATGCTACAAATCCCAAGATTATTCAGTATTCAACTGAACGGATGCCCCAACACCTAATGAGCTACAACTCACCCTAGCACCACCCTACCACCCTATAGAAGAATAAAAGAAGAATGGACTCCCGTACCAGGGAAAATTGTCCACTTTACAATGATATAGAATGATGCAGAAGAAGAAGATATAATAGACCATAACCCCAACTTTGACACAACCACCTAATTATGATCCTAGTCCTCCCAACATTTCCTCTTCAACCCTCGGCAGATAGACACTAGTACAATTTGTACAATAATGTATTTACAATGACTAAGTACAATGATACCTTTACAATGATTGTATGCAGTGCTGCCCACTTGAAGACTTCATATGATGAACTTCTTGCTGTTGTTATTCAACTTGGTTTCTTCTCTTGTTATGCTACCCTCTGCTGCACCTTGCTTTGCTTTGTTGCCGTAGAAATTCTGGTCCTTTGCAACCTTTGACAACACATGATCTAGCTTTTTCTTGCCTTCTAGGAGCTTGATATTGAATCTGGTGTATCTCTGTTATTTCAGATCCTCAATATCTGATTTTTAGTCTTGTAGTAGCCCTTTGAGTCTTCTTTCCAATGCCATAGGTCTGACCCAATTTGGATTCTTCAAGAGATAGTTATACCCAATCTCTCACAATGCCCTAATTAAGGACTGTTTCAGCAGATCTCATTTGTACGGCATGCCACGTGTCACTGTTCCTTCATTTGTCTCTACAATTGATAGAGAAAAAATTACAGAATATGCACTATCTACCAATGTTTATAGAATTCCAATCTGATACTCAGAGAGAGAGTTATGACGAATTTACCAAGGTCACTTCTTTGAGATGAATTTCAGGAGCCTGTAAAAACCCTGAATTCCACAGATCATATCTCCAAAAATATTGCGCACCTTGATCTAAATTTTTTACTGCGGGTTCCTAAGGATTTCAGATTTTCCTCATAAAAATTTCATCTTCTGAACCTTCGTAGAAAAAAATTTAGAGTGAAAATTCTATAATGACCTGTTTCAGATGGCCAAATCCCATGCATAAAGAGGAAATGAAGATCACAATTTATATGAATGAATAAGTTGAGAGGGGCTTCAACAAGTGATTGTGGGAGGGATTTTAGGAGCTTAAAAAATATTGATTATGACTTTTAAATGACCCATGCCCCAACCCCATGGGGTTTTAGCCCACTAACTGGGGGTACAAAATTCAAACATGAATATCTCTCAAACCGTGAAGAATTACGTGGCGTGCCATATATCAACGGAAACATCTCGACAAATAGAAACCATAAAAAGTATTATTGACCCAGAATATATTAATTTGTTAGGTCAATATTCCCATGTAATATTGGGATAGCCCCTGGTGCTGCTTGGGTTGACATCAGTGACAACCGCTGATCAACAATCTCCCCCTTTGGCATTGATGGCAACACAAGTACTCCCCCTGCGATCATGACACCTCTTCCTACAACATTCTCTCCCCCTTGGACATCAATGGAAAAGGGTAACTCCCCCTGAAACACAACCATCCTACGGACCTGTACACACTTCCACTCATGCTGACACACAACTGTCCTGCAGACCTGTACACACTTCCACTCCCCCTGAAACACAACTGTTCTACAGACCTGTAATCTACTTCCACTCCCCCTTTATATTCTGAAAAAGGAAAATCTAATGAGAACTTGGGAGAATCCCAAGCTTTTGGAAAAGATATTCCAATGCTGGCGAATATTTAATATGTGATTATTTTGGTGCTAAATGGAATCTTGCTACTTGTCCAACTGCTTGCATAACATCTGGTTGGGAGGTTGTTACATATAGAAGACTACTAATCATAGATCTGTACAACCTTTGATACACATCCTTAGATGAGTCATCTATGCTCAATTTGCAACTTATTACCATTGAAGTAAGGATGGGTTTGAAATCTCCCATTTTAAATTTCTTGAGCATTTCCTTGATGTACTTGGATTGACATATAAATATTCCTTTCTCTTGCTGAGATATTTGAAGCCCTAAGAAGTATGTCAGCTCACCAATTAAAGACATCTCGAAATCACTTTGCACCTTTGTAGCAAACTTCTTACTTAGTCGATCATCATTGCTACCAATTATTGTATCATCCTCTTTAGCTATTAGACATGAATTAGTTGCTTCATCCAGAACATATATGTCATTTGGAGCTCAAATTGCTGTAGCCACAATTTCACCATACACACCTTTCCTGATTTCACATTTCATGGAGTTGAATAGTATTGTGTGTCCTTGATCACACATTTGTCCAACACTGAGCAGATTGTGATTCATGTTTTCAACCAATAGAACATTATTGGCTAGAGATTCTTTGCTTCCGAGAGTGACAGTACCTGATCCTATAACATTTGAAGATCCATCATTTCCAAAGGACATGGTTCCATCTTTCTTCTCTTTCAGTGATACAAATTTATTTCTATCTCTAGTCATATGCGTTGAGCAACCGCTATCAACATACCAAACATCTTTGTTCTTTTGAGCCTTGAGAGCGAGAGCACAATTATCATTCTTCTTCTTCTTCCATGTTCATTCATTCTGTGGCTTCGAAGATTCTTTTGGAGGATTTTAAAGTCTGCAATCTTTGGTTATGTGTCCAAAGTTTCGAAATTTGTAACATTCAATATTATTTCTTAAATGTTCAAATCTATTGATGTTTCGCTGAGCCCTGGGAGGTTCATATTTGATATATCTCCTGGGATTGTATTCGTTCCTAGGGTACGTGTGACATTCTACAACTTTATGACCAAATTTTCCACATGAATAACAGTAGCCATAAAAAAATATGTTGGTACCTGGATGGAAATTTTCATCAAGGAATTGTCTTCCAAGGCTGTTCTTGTGAATCTTGTCCAACGAAGTCTACATGCATGTCAGATCTCATAGGTTCATTGTATTTTGTTGTAGAAGGTCCTGCTTCTTCTTCTTTGTAATTGATGCCAGTTTTGTCATTGTAAGATCGTTGATTGTTGATGAGTTCTTCCAATGCCCTTGAGCTGTTGGCATAGTTTTGGATAGTTTTTTCCTTTCTTCACTTCCTCATGCAACGAGACTACTTCGGCTTCTAATTCTTCCCTTTCTTGGTTGCTTTCTTCCAACTTCTTTTGAAGTGACTCTTCAATGAATTTGTGTTCTTCAACTTCAATTTTGAGACCTTGAACTTTTTCTTCAAGAGTTTTGGAACGGATCTTCTCTGCCTTGAGATATTTTATAAGCTTTATTGCTTCCTCATAAAATTCGTCTATGGTCCATCCTTCTTCTTCTTTGTTTGATACCTCTTGCTTATTAGGTTTATTGTGCTTGGCCATAAACAATAGTCTCTCATTGGCTTCTTCTTCACTATCATTGTCTTCATCGGATGATGAGCTATCTTCTTTAGAGAGAAATTTCCTTTTGGATCCTTGCTTGTTGAATTTCTTAAAGCCTTTCTTTCTTTTTGAGTTTCCATTACTTTTGTTTGGAAATTTTGCTGCAAAATGCCCAACCTCATTATAGCTGAAACATATCAATGGAAGTTTACCTTTGAATTGTCTCTTACCAATTTGTAGTTTTCTCGTGAAGTAAGCATATTATTCATCTGAAAGACCTTCTTCATCATCTCCCTTTTCTTCACACTTGCAGGTGCATGTCTTATCAATTGAAGGTTGTTTATCCTTATTGGTTTTATTAGATGCAATGAATGCAATTTCTAGATGTGAAGTACCCTCTTCTTCATCAAGTCTCATTTCATATGCTATGAGAATTCCATGTAATTCCTCTTTGCTGAGTTTGTCTAGATTTGCACTGTATTCTAAGACCGATACCTTTGGGTTGAATCTCCCTGGTAATGTTCTAAGACTCTTCTATATAATAGTCTTCTCGTCAACTGGCTCTCCCAATCCTTCCAGAGTATTGGTTATTTCATCAACATATTGAAAGTATGTAGCAATGTTGCAATCTTCTTTCATTCTGAGTTGCTCAAATTTTTCTCTATAGATTTGAAGCTTTGCTTCTTTGACATTTGAGTCACCTGCATATATATTCTCAAGCTTGTCCCATACATTTTTGGCAGTTTTACAACCCAACACCTTATGTTAAGAAAATTCAATAAGTCCACTGATAATAATATTCTTTTCTTTTGCATCATTTACCAAATTCTTCTTACCTTGTTCATTCGCGGTTGATGTAAATCCATTTTGAACAGTGTCCCATACTTCATAACCTTGCGCCAAGAGATAGACCTCCATTCTTCCTTTCCAGAGTGCATAATTATTTTCATTGAACAGAGGTACACCATTCTTGGTATGCTCCATGACCTCCTTCCAACTGTTAAACTATTGTTGAAAGAACCAAGCTCTGATACCATTTTTTGGAAATATTGAGGGGGGGGGGGGGGGTGAATCAATATTCATTTCAATTATTACTATTATTAATAGTTCAGAGCATTATTTAATCTTCAATTATTATCAGTGTTTGTACAATGATAGCAGTAAACAAAAGGAACACAAATGCACACAATTTTAAGGTGGAAACCCCCTCCAGGACAAAAACCAACTAAACGCTTTTATAACAATTCTTTAATATTCAACTCCAATTGAAAATAAAGCTCCAACTTCCTAGAATCTAGAAAAGCATTCTTCTCCAGCTCCCACTGGATGGACGCTCCAATGCTCGAGATTCTTCAGTAGTCAACTGAACGGATGCCCCAACACCCAATGAGCTACAACTCACCCTAGCACCACCCTACCACCCTATAGAAGAATAAAAGAAGAATGGACTCCCGTACCAGGGAAAATGGTCCACTTTACAATGATATAGAATGATGCAGAGGAAGAAGATATACTAGACCATAACCCCAACTTTGACACAACCACCTAATGATGATCCTAGACCTCCTAACACTACCTCTTCAACCCTCGGCAGATAGACACTAGTACAATTTGTACAATAATGTATTTACAATGACTAAGTACAATGATACCTTTACAATGATTATATGTAGTGCTGCCCACTTGAAGACTTAATATGATGAACTTATTGTTGCTATTATGCACCTTGGTTGCTACTCTTTTCATGCTACCCTCTTCTGCACCTTGATTTTCTTTGTTTCCGTAGAAAGTCTGGTCCTTTGCAACCTTTGACAACACATGATCTAGCTTTTTCTTGCCTTCTAGGAACTCGATATTGAATCTGATGTATCTCTGTTATTTTAGATCCTCAATATCTGATTTTCGGTTTTGTAGTATTCCTCTGAGTCTTCTTTCCAATGCCATATGTCTGACCCAATTTTGATTCTTTAAGAGAGAGTTATACCCAATCTCTCACAATTCCCTAATTAAGGACTGTTTCAGGAGAGCGCACTTGTACGACATGCCACGTGTCACTGTTTATTCATTTTTCTCTAAAATTGATAGCACAAAAATTATAGACTGTGCACTATCCGTCACTTTTTACATAATTCCAATCCGATACTTAGAGAGAGAGTTATGACGAATTTACCAAGGTCAGTTCATTGAGATGAATTTCAGGAGCCTGCAAAAACCCTGACTTCCACAGATCATATCTCCAAAAATATTGCGCACCTTGATCTGAAATTTTTACTGTAGTGTCCTCAGGATTTCAGCTTCACCTCATAAAAATTTCAGCTTCTTAACCTTCGTAGAACAAAATTTAGAGAGAAAATTCCATGATGACCTGTTTCAGATGGCCCAATCCCATGCATAAGGAGGAAATGAAGATCACAATTTATATGAATGCTTAAGTTGAGAGGGGCTTCAACAAGTGAACGTGGGAGGGATTTTAGGAGCTTAAAAAATATTAATTATGACTTTTCAATGACCCATGCCCCAACCCCATGGGGTTTTAGCCCACTAATTTGGGGTACAAACTTCAAACATGAATATCTCTCAAACCGTGAAGAATTACATGGCGTGCCATATATCAATGGAAACATCTCGAAAAATAGAAACCATAAAAAACATTATTGAACCAAAATATATTAATTTGGTAGGTCAAAATTCCCATGCAATATTGCGTTAGCCCCTGGTGCTGCTTGGGTTGACATCAATGACAATCACTGATCAACAATCATCACTTTAAATCTCATCACTTTCATTATCATTTATAATACTTAGGTCATTCACTCCATCTCATCTAGGTCTACTATCTAGGTGTCATTTTTTGCCTTTGAAAATGTCTAATTTGTTGTCAAATAAGGAAAAAAATCCTTCATTTCACTCATAAGTATTCTAGAGGGGAGATAGAATACTTAGGAGGAAAAATTAAGACAAGTTGTCTTATTTAGAAATTTGTTTTAATGTCAATGAAAAAAAGGAAAAATTGTCTTTTTGTTTCACTACAGGACAAAAAAGTCATTTCAAAGCTTATAAAGGAGAAAAGAAGCTCATCCAAACTCATTATTCTCTTTTTTGGTGTAGTAGAGATCCTATCTTACCTCCATCACACTCCTTAGTGGTCAAGGGTTCGAAACAAATGCAAGAAATTACTCCGAGGAACATGTTGTTATGCTTTTGAAGCCCTTTGTTACATTTCTGTAGCACTTTGTTACGCTTCTAAAGCCCTTTGTTACATTTATGCGATCTTTGTTATGCTTCTGGAGCCATTTTGTTACACTTTTGCTGGCTAGTGTTACACTTTTGTAACTAGCTTTTGCTTCTGGAACAATTGTTACACTTTTGGAAGTAGCTGTTATGCTTCTGCTACACGGTATTACACATCCGAAAAGTGTTGAATTAGGGTTTTTTTGGATCCCATGCCATTTAAACAAACTAAAAAATTATTGGCATCAGTTCTAGGAGTTATTACAATAGTAAGTTAACTTCTTATACCCTCCTGTGGTCAAATTATTAAGCTTTCTATTGATTTTCATACTCACTCCATACTCCATTATATCTTCACTTCTTCATATCATTTAAATATTCCAGTGAAATAAAACCTAACCCTCTCATCTAACACTATCCTACACATCTCACATACAGCATACTGCCATCCCCCACCATCCATACCCTTCCTAAGAGGCATTTTCATCAAACCCTAATTTCTATCTAGTTTTCAAGTGCTAAACCGGGAAATTCCTGTGTTTCCCTTATTTGACCACTTTCCTCACATCTATTTCACCTGATTTCACTCATAAAATGGAGCCAACATGCAAGCCTATCTCCTGAATTTTTTGTATAATTTTCCTTGGCTTAAAAACCATTCATCTCGCCCTCTAAACCTACCCAATCCCTATACTCTGTAATTTCCAAATTACACTACACATACCCATCCGATCTACACACTAGGGTTTCATCCTTTCATTGATATAAAATATGGAGAGTGAGAAGAAAAAATTCAAGGGAGGGCACCACCTAAGATTAGAATCCTTCACCATGCAAGAAATCAATGCTTCACCCTTGACCAAAAGATGTTTTGAGAGGAATAGATGTTTGAGGTTCAGTGAGAATATCATGGAGGAATGATATCATCTTAAACTTACAATATTATTTTCCTCTAATATCAACATGGGAAAGGTCATCATTGCAGGTTTAGAGTTTAACCTATCAAAAAATATGATTTCTTTAGCAACATTCAATCCTATTCATGGAGAAAAGTGGTTCAAGGGTATGGACTTAGACCTTGAAGATTACAAGCAATTTCTCAAATCTCATGCTAGAGAGGAACCAAAGTACCTCTTCCCTTTCAGACACCTAATTAACAAAGATGCTCCTTTGATGATGTTAATATTGAAGTATTTCACATGTGAAGGGAGATCTTCCAAGTTGTATAGGTACCATATAAGGTTGTTGATGCATTTCACTTCTATCAAATCATGTGACTTGCCACATTAATTTTATAGTTGTTTAATCAAAATGGCTAAGAAGGTTCAGAGTAGAAAACAAGATCATTACCCAATTATTTTTCACCATGGTCTGGTCAAAATTATTGTGTTTCATCACCTTTCATCCATCAACATGACTTGGGAAACCTTCATGGAAATAGTAGCAGCGACGCCCAAAACTAGCCCTTGTGTCATGCATATCACACCATCACCATCACTGTCAGAAAAACCAATGGAGGTTGGCTCTTCCAGCATGAAAAATCAGATTTCAAAGGCTCCTAAGGTTGTTGAGTTTACTCATACCTATGAGAAGGGAAATAGACAAATATTTGTGCCCAAATATATCAAAAGTTTACTTACACTTGACACTATTGTTGAACAAAGTGAAATAGAGGATTAGGCTCTCATGCATCAAGATGAAACACCTTTGCACCAACATAGTGAACCAATGCTAAGAATATCATTAGGGATAAGGATGAGGAAATAACATAGTTGAGGAAGATCTTCTCCATTGCTAATTCACAAATCATTTTCCTGCAGCAAGGGAATTTTCAATTGAAGGTGAAGCCTTTGTTACAAAGAAAGCCTAAGACAAACTTAGAGGTAGATAAAGGTAAAGTTAAGCAGATCATAGATGTTGATCAAATGAAAGACATGGAGACTGAAACACATCCAAGAAGGCTAAAGACAAGAGGCCTCAAAAGGGTGCTGGAGCTAGAAAGACAAACAACTCATCCACCTGAAGAGTTGACCTTTGATGAGCTAATAGCTATGGAGATCAATCAAGACAAATAACTTTGGTTGGCAAGGGTAAATGAAAATTTTGAGAAGATCTTGAAGAGAGCTAAGAGAGACAACAACCTCCAAAGACACATGGAAAATCAATATCGCACTTGGAACACAATTTCACAAATAAGGATAAAACAACTGAAGAAAAGGCTAAAAGAATCTCACATGAAGCTTAAAGAGAAGGATAGCTTAGATTTGTTGGCCGAAGATTCCTTGTCTGTTTATCCCGTCACTCACAAGTGCTGCAAAACCAATTTCAAGAATTTTTGAAGAATTTTGGTATTTTTTGTGATTTTTTCATAAATATGGAGTTTCCCTCCTCAGAGAAGCATAGAAAACATTTTCTACGCATATTTTAAGGGCATACAAATTATGATTTATTTATATGGTTGGATGAATTTTGATGAGTGCGTCACAGATTAGGAACCCTATTTGCATGAAAGGCTTTAATTTTTCAATAAAGGCCAACAAACCACTTCTTTTTCTATGCTTCTGCTACTTTTTTTGAGGCCTTGCTACGCATCTGGAGTAACCTTGGGAGAATTAACTGTTGGAGGCCTTCCCATGGGTAATTTTGAAAAATTAAAGATGTTTTGGAAACTAGACACATAGGGCTAGTTAAATGTTCTTTTAGAATTGGATTTGAACTCCTAAAAGTGCCTAAAAAATGGCTGCAAACTTTTGCTATGCTTCTATAAAATTTTGTTACGCTTATGTTAGAAATGTTGAGCCCTTGGTTAAACTGAGAGGGGGGGTGAATCAGTTTAAAGCAGTCATAGTCTTGTAAAAATTTCTTTTACACTTATTTACATCTTCATTTCATGATCAACTTAATATACAATGGAACAAAAATATTAATAAGTGAGCGACATGTATTAAGAACATTAAATACACAATATCAACATATAATCATCATGCACATAGACAACAGATATAAGTGGAAACCCATAAGGGAGAAAACCACATCTTATTATTGTTGTGATGCAAAGGCAAGCTCCAAATCCTTCTCACCACTTATTTTCTGTAGGCTCCAACCTACAGGAGGCTACTACCTCAATTCTGCAAGCTAAAACTTGCAAGGAATCTCCAACTCCCATCTATTTTTTTCAAGCTACAACCTATAGGAGGCTCCTACCTCAGCCAACTACAACTCGACATCTATCAAGCTACAACTTGATATGGAATCACCAACTTCCTCAATGTACAATAAAATCATATGCTGATTTACCTGGATATCAGCTCTATTTTCCTCCTTCTTTACTGCTATCCTTCCAGCCTTCAAGTTTGCTTTATATCATCTCTAGATCTTCACAACTCCTCCCTTTGCTCCTTCTTCTTCTTACACTCTCTGACCTCTTTCTCCATTCTCTCTCTCTCTCTCTCTATCCTTATGCATATGCTGGTAACATTATTTATAGATATCACCTCATAATTGTTTGCATTCCACAGGGAATTCGAAATGAACAGGTATGACTCTTTGCCTTCCCCCTTCTCATTTTCTTGTCCAGCACATTCAGAATGATATGATAGAATGTATATATTTGTGTATTACAGTGGAGTTTTTCTTTGCCTACGAAGACTTGCCTTTGCATCACATACAATAAAAATAATTAAATCATTTACATTTACAGATACAATAATACATTTCACTTAGCCCTTTCAGCTCGTGGTTCGCCATACATTTGTCTTTTCTGTTGCTGTCACTGTCTTTTCAGTTTCTGCTGTTATAGTATAGCTCTGCTACATAAATGCTCATTTTGTTTGACTTGACCCATTCTATTGCATTTCTAACAGTGTCATCATATCTCCTTTTGCTCGACCATTGCCCACAACGTTCAACCTTCACTACTCTTCTAAACATCTGGTTCTACCTTTTTCTCTGTGTCGGGTCCTTACCCGAGCTTTTCTACCTGCGTTCAAACTTTCCTTTTTGTTTTACGTTATAATCCTCCTTTTTCTCTTCCAAACGATTTACAAAGGAAAATCCACATACTTCTGTACTTGAAATGCTTTAGGCTTCGGCTTTGATCTTTATCGCGTCCACTCTCTTTATCACACTTCGACGTTTCAAATGTTCTTTGCTATATGGCTCCTTTTCTTTCCAAAGCGATTTAAAAAGGGAAATCACATACACTCGGAATTGAAATCTCTTAAATAATGGTTCTGAGCTACATCACATTCAACTCCTTTATCGCACTTTGTCTTGAGCTTGCGATAAGCGATATGCGATTGGGTCCCACTTGAATTTATCGCTACTTTGCATCGCAACTCACATGAATTCCAAGATTGTGTTATATCTATCTTGAGCTTTGCGATCTGCGATATGAAATGAACTTCTCATCGCCACCATCACATTGCATTCATCGATTGCATCGTAAGTTCTATAACTTATGAATTCTTATCACATAAGCATCGCCAATGTGCGATATTGCATTGTGCCGCCACGTGTCCCTTCGCATCGGCACATCGCATCGCAACTTTTCTCTTATGATCTTCACCCCTCCGATCTTGCGATATGCAGGTCAGGTCCATGTTATCTCCATGTCATCATGCCACGTCACCTTGCCACATCATCGCCACATCACTGCCACATCATCTTGCCATTTCATCTTGATTTATTTGTGATTTGTGGGGTCAGGTCCACGTCAGCTACAACATCACTTGCCACGTCATCCCCACATCATCACATCGCACTTCGTATTTTCTATGACTATTGTGTTTGTGCAATTTTTATCCTACCCCGATTGCGATATGAGATCGCATTGCATTGCATCTCCTTTAATCTCATCCGTTTGTTTATGCTGTCACGCTCTGTGACACTGGTCCCACACCTTTTATCATTCCGCTCTTTATATACTATTTTCTTTAAGCCAAAGCATGTCAACAAAATGTATTGGCCCCACAATATGTATGGCACTGGACCTTAAAAGGTGCTCGAATTATTAAATTAGATTCACGGTATTGCAGAGGCACTCCTTGGTACGGAAATATCATTGGGCTTGTGCTACTGCAGTGAATGACAGCCGTCGATCTACGGTCAATGCCCGATGGGCGGGTCAACTACGGAGGCACCCCCTTGGGTTAACCATCGGACTGTTTGTGACCCCGCGATACCGTTGATCCCAAATCAATGTTAACCGTGATCATTCCTCCTCTTAACTCACAATATCGTTATGCCAAAGAATGTTGAGTCTCCGCTGTTGATCCTAGAATGATCCAATGGTCATCGCGTGCCAACGAGCCCCAATGGATAAAGTTTTTGATCCTACACGAAATAGGAAGTTTCGGTATGCCATGCATCGCCCTTCTAATTTCATCGCGTCCATATTACTTCAAACCACTTATCCTCCAAAAGCGGTGCGAAGACCCTATGGTGGTTTTCGAAACCAATTTCACTGTTCCATCTTCACCGTTGAATCATGGTTTCTCGGCATATTTGGTAAAACGTTCAAGCACACTATTGAGTCATGTTTTCGCTTCTGTTCATCGAGTCCTCTACGCTGCTCCTCTACTGAGCTTGTTGTTTTGCCTTTTTACATTCGCTGCCTCTTTGCTTTCACTGCTTCTCTGCCTTTGTTGCTTAGCTGCATTCACTGCCTTTGGTGCTTGCCAGTGTTCTAGTGTTGTTCCTTTGTGC
The DNA here is from genome assembly GCA_034641835.2 of Pinus albicaulis. NCBI lineage: Eukaryota > Viridiplantae > Streptophyta > Pinopsida > Pinales > Pinaceae > Pinus > Pinus albicaulis. The sequence continues at coordinate 550,055,742 of CM076570.1, forward strand.
TCCTTTGCCTTTGCTGATGGTCTAATGCTGCTCCTTGCCTCCCCCTTTCTTTTCATACTTCACTATTACTTCGCTTCTTCTTTGCCTTATTGCTGCTACTTCTCTACTCCTTTGCCTTAGTGATAATTCAGGTGATGCTCCTTTATGCTCCTTTGCCATCAATGACAATATTTCCAACAGTCTCCCCCTTTGGCATTGATGGCAATGCTCCAATGCTTCCTCCAGGACTTTCTCTGCTTACTTTTTAAAAGACCCTTTCTTCTTTTGCTTGCTTTTCCTCCTCCTTTCACATCAATGGAAGAGGGTTGCACTTTTCCCAGTGTGGTTTCTATCTTTTCATAATTCTCTGATCTTGAGGACCTGTTCCATGCACTGCTCCATTGCTCTAGCTCTATTGTGAAATTTTTTTATTGACTGCTCTCCCACTGGAATGATGCTTTCTTGTCTGATATTGACTATCACTTGTCTTCTACACTGATCCTGTTTCTTGTATGTAGCTCCCCCTTTTTTTTGATTTTTGATCATGTTAGAGAGTAACATCTGCAGACACTACCCCTAACTTGTCTCTTAGATATTCGAATGATTTTTTAGTAAGAGGTTTTGTGAATATGTTTGCTATTTGTTCCTTAGTTGATATATTTTCCAACTTCACTAATTTATGTGCTACTTTTTCTCTGAGGAAGTGGTACTTTATTAGGATGTGCTTTTTTTTTTAATGAAGTACATGATTTTTTGATATACTTATTGCACTTGTATTTTCACACTTGACAGAAATGGGTTCATCAATGCTTACCTTCATGTCTTGGAGAGTTTGTTTCATCCATATTACTTGTGTGCAACATGCAGCTGCTGCTATGTATTCTGCTTCTGCTGTAGATAGAGACATGGAATTTTTCTTCTTGCTTAGCCATGCCACCAAAAATTTTCCCAAATAAAATGCACCTCCTCTTGTGTTTTTCCTGTCATCCACACAGCTGGCCCAATCTTCATCTGTGTATGCTTTCGATGTGAAGATTTTTCCTTTGGATACCATAGGCCATAATGTGAAGTTCCTTGAAGATATCTAAGTATTCTCTTGATTGCAAGTAAATGATTTTTTTTTTGTGCTGCTTGATATCTTGCCACAATTCCTACTGCCAACATAATGTCTGTTCTAGAAGCAGTTAGGTATAGTAGACTTCCTATCATGGATTTGTAAAGTTTTTGATCTACATCTATAGATCCATCATTAGCACAAAGTTTGCATCCAGTGATCATGGGAGTTGACATAGGTTTGCAGTCTTCCATTTGAAACCTTTTCAACATTTCTCTTAAGTATTTTTCTTGCGAAATGAATATTCCTGTGTTCTTTTGTTGAATTTGAAGACATAAATAGAAGGTGAGCTCTCCAATCATAGACATCTCAAATTATGATTTCATTTCTTCAGCAAATCCTTTTGCTAACTCATCTTTGTTGCTACCAAACATGATGTCATCTACATACACAACTACAATCAAGAGTTCATTATCATTAGCCTTTATGTACAAATTTCCGTCTACTCCTCATTTCTTGAACCCTTGGTTTTGTAAGTATGTGTCTAGCCTTGAATACCATGCACAAGGAGCTTGTTTCAGATCATATAAGTCTTTCTTTAATCTCCACACATAGTCATACTTATCTATTAATGATAATCCTTCAGGTTTTTCCATGTAGAATTCTTCCTCTAAGTCTTCATTCAGGAAGGTATATTTCACATCCATTTGGTATACCCTGAAATCATGATAGCATGCAAAGGCCAAAAACATTATGATTGCTTCCATTCTGGCTACAGGGGTAAAGGTTTCATCATAGTCAAGTCCTTCAATTTGAGAATACCCCTTGCATACAAGTCTGGCTTTATTTCTGATTACCTGCCCTTGTTCATTCATCTTATTCTTGAATATCCATTTTGTGCCAATGAAATTTTTCTCAGTGGGTCTTGGAATTAACTCCCAGGTATTGTTCTTCTAAATTTGGTCTAGTTCTTCATTCATAGCATTTACCCAGGTCTTGTCTTTGTTGGCTTCTTTGAACTTCTTAGGCTCTATTTGAGATAACATGGCTAGGTATACTTCTTCTATCTGTTCAGCAAGTTGTCTTCTTGTCTAGACTCCCACACTCGTCCCCAATGATTTGATATTCTAGATGGTTCTTTTGAGTGTGTCTTGAGGGAGCTTTTGAGTTTAATTCAATATCTTCTGTTGTCTTGCTATGTTCATCATTGTCTTGGTTCTCAGCTTCATGATCGTCTGGAGGATTGGTGTAGCTTGTGCTTCTTGTTCTATTTGGTAGATCTTCATCAAATATTACATCAATGATTTCCATAATTTTGTGCAGTCTTTTGTTGTAGCACTTATAACCCTTACTCTTGGATACATATCCTAAAAATATTCCTTCATCAGATCTTGCATCAAACTTCCCCAGTTTTTCATCATTATTTTTTATGAAACACTTGCTTCCAAAGACTCTAAAGTGCTTGATTAATGCTGGTTTATCATGCCATAATTCGTAAGGAGTCTTATCAAAATTTGGTCTTAGATGAGCTTTTTTTAGAATGTGAACAACTGTGTGTACTGCTTCTGCCCAATAGGTTTGGGGAATGTTACTTTCTTGCATCATAGCTTTGGAAATCTGTTGTACTAACGTGTTTTTCCTCTCTTCCACTCCATTCTGTTGAGGTGTACCTGCAATTGTAAACTATTTTTTTATCCCATGCTCATTGCATAGGTCTGCAAAATCATAGTCTGTGAATTCACCTCCTCTGTCTGATCTGATACACTTTAGCTTGCATCCTGTTTGATTTTCTGCCAATGCCTTGAATATCTTGAATTTCTCAAGTGATTCATATTTATATTTGAGAAATTCTACCCACGTCAATCTAGAAAAATCATCTATTATCAGCATGAAATAAGATTCTCCGCTTGGTGATTTAGTTCTTGAAGGTCCACACAGGTCCATGTGTACAAGCTGAAGATGCCGACTTGGAGATAATATCTTTTTGGTCTTGAAAGATATGCGGGTCTGATTGCCCAGTTGGCAAGATTTACATATGGTATTTCAAGGCTTATTTATTGCTGGCATATCTCTGACTGCATTCTTCTTGCTGAGACTGATGATGTGGTCAAAGTTTAGGTGTCCCTGTCTTCTATGCCATAACCACGATTCATCAAGTTTGCTTATGTGGCATGCTTCATTCTCTTCTTCCACTATATAGAAATTACTTTCTATTCTAACACCTTTGATCAAGGTCTTTCCTATGGTGCTTGATCTTACCTCACAATATTGGGCTCTAAAAAGGACCTCACAGCCTTTATCACACATTTGACTGACGCTTAGTAGATTAGCTTTCAACCCATCCACAAATAGTACATCTTGAGCCTTTCCTCTTCAATTATTCAGACTAACTAAGCCTTTTCCCTTGATTTTCCCTACTTTATCATTGCCGAATGTTACATTTCCAGATTTATTTTCATCAAAGGTTACAAACTTACTTCTATCTCCAGTCATATGCTTTGAGCATCCACTGTATAAATACCATTGGTTTTCTGATCTTGGGCTATTAGAGCCAAGTCACACTTATTCAACTTCTTTTTCCACTGTAGGCAGCTATTTGTTTGGCACCTTTTCTGAGAAGATGGACCACATTCTTTGAGAGGACATTTGGCAGACGTGTCTGATTTGATGGCATACAAAGCATTTGATTATATTTTTAAATGGATTATGTGTAGAGTGAACTCTCCATTGTTCATAAATATCCTTGGGGTTTCAAGCATCAGTCTTTGTCCATACGTTTTTCACTCCATGGCTTTATGGTCGAACCCCTTACAATGAAAACAATACCCATGGAAACGATTAGTGTACCTAGTGTAGGGTTGTCCTCTCCATTTGTTTGCTTGAGGTAGTATTTTCAATTTCTGCATATTTTGCTGGTTGAAATCAATTATCTTTGTCTGATAGTATTTAGCAATATGTCCCAGTTTGTGACAGGAAAAACAAGTGACATTTATCATAGGAGGAAATAATTTCCTTTGAGATCTTCCGAACTTGTTCAATTGATCTTTAGGAACAATTGAGATTTTTGCAACTGTTTGCTTCTTCCTCTCATTCTTTGTCTCTTGATGTTGCTGCTTGTTTCTGTTTGTTTCATCACACATCAAGTTCTTGCTGGATTCTACTTCTGTGGTTCCTTTTTGAGTTGTTTCATTATCCTTTATAGCTTTCACAAAAATGATATTCTTGTTATCTTCTACCTTGGATTTACTGGTTTCTCCTTCATATCCTATCCCAAAATTTATGAGAGGAGACCTTTGAGCATTTAGAATCATGTCCAACTATTCAGTGCTTTTCATTCGATGTAATGTTCCTAAATTAGCTTAAGCTAATTGGAACATTAATTTTGCCATGTTTATTTTTGCAGTTCATAGTTGATGAATAAATTGTAAAGGAGGACATGTAAAACTCCTAAAAACCAAGAATAAATCAATGCCTATGTGAACAAAGACATATCTGGGCTATGTAAATTATATCTTGTAGGTGTGAAAGGGTCTAAATCACAAGAGGGGATCCTATTGAACCTCCTTGAGGGATAGTGCAGTTCTAGAAGGAGGTTGTAATGTGAAAAGGGTTAAGTGATTCAAGGTGGTTTAGGGTTTGGAAAGACTCCTAAGTTATAAAAAGGAGGAGAGGGCTCATGTAAAGTTTTTTGAAGGACTTTATAAATAGAGGTTGCTTGAGCAACTCTAGCTCTCTAGGCTGTTTAGCTTAAGGGAATAGGATTTCCTGTTTAGGAATCCTCCCTCCTTCCTTGAGCAGCTCTTGGAGGAGAACTGTGCTAAAATTCTCCACTATTAGGCTTGGGCCAAGTTTCAACTTACATTACAGTGCTGCTCATGATTGAGGGTTGAGCTATCTTGTGAGTTGCAGCAAGTGGAGATCTAGATGTGCTCAGATCTAGATGATAGCAGTGGCTCTCTTCAGTGAGAATGCCATTTTACCTCTTGAAAGTGTTCATTTGATGATTATAATTTAGATATATATCTTGGAATCAAGCCAAATCATCTTCAGAAGCTACAACGATATCTCTCTCCCTAAGACAACGTTTGCAGATCTACAGCTGTTGGGTGCTTTGCTTGCATTTTGGAGGAGAGATCTCTGGTGTTGGGATTCTTCCTTCACTAAGGTGATCCATAGATTGGCCAACCAATTTATGTTCTGTTTCAGATATTATTTGCTATGTACTGGTATTATTCATAATTTTTGAATCATTCTGCAGATCTGAAGTTTTATATCTCAGATCTTCTCTCGGTGTTTCATGTTTTGAGAAAATCCCCAAGGGGAATGTATAGATCAGCTTTTCTTCTGCATGTATCTATATTAGATCTATATTTTTATGTAATTATCTAATATATATCTGAAGAATCAATAAAATTCTACTTCGTCCCTGAAAATTATGCTGTCATTGTTATGCAGTCTTTTTACATGGTTGTAGCACCTCTTTCTTGAGGATTTCTTTTGTATTCTTTCACTCTTCTTCTGTAAAGTGTATGAGTTATATTCCTGAGCTTATTTATGAATATTCAGACCTTATTTCAGTCATACCCTTTAGAAAACCACGCTTACATGCTTTAGTAAATTTCTGCATAAATCTAGTCTTGGGAAATGAGGGTTTTCTAGCCTAGTTAGGAAAGGAGGAACTGTTTAACTTAGAATTTTTATTTTATTTATTTATTTTTCTGAAATTTGACATGGGAGTCCCTATGATGCAGGAATTCTGCTAGAAAGCAGATCCCGCATATAAGAATACATCTGCTTCACTATCTATGAAAATACTCAAATTTTCTCTAATAAAATCATGGAAAACATTTAACTTAAATGTACATGAAGGCAAAAAGAGCCATTCAAATCAACTACATATAACCATATCAAAATTATCTATCCAAATGTTACATTGGGCGGCCTCTAGCTCTTGTCCCTTCAAACCACTTCTCACTCACTCCACTCTCAACTATCTCAGCTCTTCAACTATTCAAGTGTGTTCTCCTCACAAAAACCACTCATATTTATACATAAATAATGAATTTAATTCATTCCAAAAATATCTCCACCTAATCCTCAACTAAATCTATTGTGTAACCAGCTCCAATAATAGAAGAAAAGAGATATGAACGCCTTATAAATAAGCCACTTTGAGGGGGCAACCTCCAATACATTACATAAATGAACAATTCTTGGATGATTCAATTTACAAAACCTCCTTTCTATATATAGGAGTCCATGGGGCCATAATGTAATCCTAGTGGGCCACAATGTAATCCTAGCCGACCTAACAATAATAATTTAAGGGCACGATAATAACAAAATGGGGGTTACAAGGGTACAATAATAACAATAAGGGGGTTACACTAACAACAATAAGGGACTATACTAGTAATATAGGGACCTAACATGCCCCTCCCCTTCAAAAAAGTGTTGTCCTCAACGCTTGAGTAGCTCTGGGTGCTTCTGTATAAAATTCTCATCCTCCCATGTAGAATCTTCAGTGGGTAAGTTCTTCCACTTGATGAGATACTCTGAAATTGATCAATTCCGTAATTTTCAAGTTCTTGTTTCCGTGACCGCTTCAGGTTCCAATATCATTTTTCCCTCCTCATCAAGTTCTGGCAATATTGTTTGAACTGGAAGATTTTCACCTATAACCTTCTTTAAGCATGAAACATGGAAAACTGGATGTACTTGCGAAGAAGTAGGAAGCTCCAATTTGTATGCTATAGTGCCAATCTTTTGCAACACCTTGTAAGGACCATAGTATTTTGGCGATAATTTATTATCCTTCTTAGCTTGCTTGAGGGACATTTGTTTATATGGTTGTAGCCGTAAAAATACCCAATCTCCTACATCAAAACTTCTCTCACTGCGATGTTGATCTGCCTGTTGTTTCATTCGATTTTGTGCCAAATTCAGGTTATCCTTTAAAAGTTGGAGAACTTCTTGCTGATGCTCGATGTGATCTTCCACTGCTTGAACCTTCGAATTTTCCCTTAAAGATGATGTGATGGATGGTGGATGATATCCATAAAGTGCCATAAATGGGGTCATTTTTGCTGCAGTATGGAAGGAAGTGTTAAACCACCATTCAGCAAGAGGTAACCACTTGACCCATTGTGTTTGTTTATCAGATACAAAACAACGAAGATATCCTTCCAAACATTTATTTACTATCTCAGTTTGACCATCAGATTGAGGATGATAAGATGAGCTATGAGCTAATTTAGTACCCAAACAAGAAAATAAATCCGTCCAAAAATTTCTCGTAAAAATGGGATCTCTGTCGCTCACAATAACCCTTGAGCTTCCATGTAGCTTTTGAATTCTGTCCACAAATGTAGTAGCAACTGTACTTGCTTTAAATGGATGAGATAATGCACAAAAGTGTGCATACTTGGTAAGTCTATCAACTACCACCATGATGACATTCTTTCCTTGAGACTTAGGTAAACCTGTGATAAAATCCATTGAAATCTCCTCCCAACGCTGACTTGGAATGGATAAAGGTTGTAGAAGTCCCGGGGTCTTAATTGTCTCCACTTTATTCTGCTGGCAAACCAAACATTTCGCCACAAACTTTTGAATATCAGATTTAAGGCCATCCCAAAAAAATTCTTTCTTCACCCTGTGGTAAGTTTTTAAAAATCCTGAGTGTCCTCCTAAAAGAGAAGTGTGCAATTCCAGAAGAATCTTTTGTTTTAGTTGGGAATTCTTACAAAGATATAAGCGATCTTTGTACCATAAGGAATCATTTTCCAACTAAATGTATCAGATGTACTAGGATCTTGCTGCAACTTTTGAATGAGTGTCCATACATCTTTGTCCTTCTTCCATTCATCTCTTGCTTCGGTTATGCAATTTGGTTGGATAATAGAAATGGCACAAAGCAATGCTTCCACCTCTTCATTATTTCTTGAGAGTGCATCTGCAACAACATTAAGCTTTCCCTTTTTGTAGATTATTTCAAAGTCATAACCCAACATCTTTGTGACCCATTTTTGCTGCTCTTCTGAAGATAGTCTTTGTTCCAAAAAGTGTTTAAGACTATCATGATCAGTTTTTACCTTGAAGTGTCTTCCATTAGGTAAGTTCTCCATTTCTTTAGTGCATGCAATATTGCTAACATTTCCTTCTCATAAATAGGTTTCTGTAAATACTTTCCTTTGATTGGACGACTTTCAAAAGCAATGGGTCTTCCTTCCTGCATTAAAACAACACCAATTCCATTTTCTGAGGCATCACATTCCACAATAAAGGTTTTTGTGAAGTCTGGCGTAGCTAAGACCGGTGCTAGGCACATTGCCTCTTTAAGATGTTCAAAGGCCTTAGTTGCTTCGGGAGTCCATGAAAATGCATCTTTCTTCAATAATGTTGTTAGAGGTGTTGCTATTCTCCCATAATTCTTAACAAACTTGCGATAATACCCTGTTAACCCGAGAAATCCTCGCAACTGCTTTATGGTTGTGGGAAATTTCCATTCCTTAATGGCTTTAATTTTGTTAGGGTCCACTTTAACCCCCTCGTGAGATACAATATGACCCAGATATCCCACCTCTTGTACTCCAAAGAAACATTTGGACTTTTTTGCATATAATTGTTTCTCCTGCAATAGTTTGAGCACCCTGTCAACATGTTCAACATGATCCTTCCAAGACCTGCTGTAGATTAGTATATCATCAAAAAATACTGGCACAAATTTTCTAAGGAAGGGTTTGAAAATGGAATTCATCAACCCTTGAAATGTAGAAGGTGCATTGGTAAGGCCAAAAGGCATGACCAAAAATTCATAATGACCCTCATGAGTTCGAAATGTTGTTTTTGGAATATCTTCGATCTTCATTCTAATTTGATGATATCCTGAACGAAGATCCAACTTGGTAAAATAAATTGCTCCATGTAATTCATCCAATAATTCATCAATCACAGGAATGGGAAATTTGTCTTTAATGGTGAGCTTATTGAGCTCCCTATAATCTGGACACATTAGCCATGATCCATCCTTCTTGTGTACCAATACTACAGGAGCAGAGAAAGAACTTTGACTGGGTTGAATTATACCCGCCTCTAACATTTCCGCAATCATACGTTCAATTTCGCTCTTTTGGAAGTAAGGATATCTATAAGGCCTGATGTTTGGAGGAACACTTCCTGGAATCAAATGAATAGCATGATCATGATCACGAATAGGTGGGAGTCATTTGGGAGTTTCAAACACCTTGGAATGATTGTCCAAGACTTGTTGGAGATCTGCAGAAATAGATGATTTTGATGTCGGAACTTCTAGTGAGCATAATTGTGCAATTACGCCTCGTTGTTCTTTCCTTAGAAGCTTTGTCATGACATTAGAGCTTATTATCCTTCCCGGCTTCCCTTCAATACCCAGTAATTCGACTTCCTTTCCTTTTGAAAAAAAATTCAAGAAAAGTTCTTGAAAATTAAAAGCTACCGTCCCCAAAGATTGTAACCATTGTACTCCTAGTACAACATCAGCACCTCCCATAAGAATGGAAATCATTGGACTAGTCAATACATATTCCCCCATGGTTAGCTTGATATTATGGCATTTTCCAGAGCAATTTATAGTTCCTCCATTTGCAACCATCACTTGACATTCTGGTGCTGGGTATAGGAAACAATTCAATTCCTTGGCTACCTTACAATGAATACAATTATGGGTGCTACCTGAATCAATCAACACTATTACCTTTTTCTTCTTGATATGTCCTTCTATCTTGAGAGTTTGAGGAGTGGTAATTCCTGCCAGTGCATTACATGATATGGTCGGATTCATTTCTTCCTCTTCTAGAGTTGGTTCCTGGTGTATATCCTCTTCTTGTTCATTTTCTTCTTCCTCTTCACAATCTATGTAAAATAATTTCTTCTCAGCACACTTATGACCTTTAGTGTATTTGCTATCACAACTGTGGCAAAGCCCTTTTGCTCTTTTTCTTCCAATTGTTGTGGTGTCAACCTTGTAGGTTGTGGAAATCTAGGCGTAGCAACATTTCCTTCTTTATAGAATTGAGTGGTAGGCTTCCTTGTCACCATAATTTTACATTCAACTTTTCTTGCCAACTTGAATGCCTTCTCCAATGAATCAGGTTCCAAAACACGAACTTCATGTTGGATGTTATCCTTTAGAGTACCTAAGAAGAGATCAATCCTGTGTTCCTCTGGAATATTAGTTACCCTTATATTCAATTTTTTGGAAGTCCTCAATGTGCTGCCCCACTAAACCCTTTTGTTTGAGATTTATCAATTGGCTAAAGAAGGTGTTGCTCTTTGTATCCTCATAATGTGCTATCATTTCCTCCGTAAAAATTGACCAAGTGACAATTTTTTTACGGGAGCAAAGCCATCGATACCACACAAATGTGTTTTGTTCTAAATGTAAAGTTTCAATGCGTACCTTTTGTGTGTTTTGCACATTATGGAGATCAAAATATTGCTCCATTTGTAGTATCCATGTTACAGGATCCTTTCCATCAAACTTCCTTATATCCATTTTTGGAATATGGTGGTTATTCCCGCCAACATTAGAGTTTATGAAATCACGATTAAAATTTATTTTGTTCTCATCATGAGGTTCTTCTACTATATTTTCGCCATTAGGAATCATTTCTGGTTTTAAACTTGTCATCAAGCCTTCCATGTATGCTTTTAGATCATTCTTCATGTCATCCATCTTAGCTTCCATGCCCACTTCCATGCCATCCATCTTAGCTTCCAAACCAATCATCTTAGCTTCCACGCCTTTCTTCAAACCATCCATCTTAGTTTCCACGCCTTTCTTCAAAACTTCCATTTCATTTTTGTTGTTCTTTGCGAGAGCGAAATTTACTCTTGTAATTTTGATATGTCATGTTGCCATTCTTCATCTTCATGAGTCATAGTAGAGCCTTCTGAAGGCTTAATGGGTGTTGAATTCTTTTTAGGGGCCATTTTAGAATCCAATATTGATATCTATTCTACAATAGGCCCTTGCAATCAATTCAACTTGATTCTTCAAACAAGACTTATGCAATTCGGAAAAAAAAATACACACCTTTTACTAGCTTTGAGGAGCTCGATATTGAAATTGTATTATCTCTGTGATTGCAGATATTCAATATCTAAAATTCAGCACTGAAGTAGCCCTCTAAATTATCTTTTGAATGCCACAGGTCTGACCTAATTTTGATTCTCCAAGACAAAGTTGTGTCCAATCTCCCACAATGACCTAATTATGGACTGGTTCAGTAGAGCGAAATTGTACGACTTTTCACGTGTCACTGTTTCATCCTTTGTCTCTGAAATTGATATCCAAGAAACTACAGTCTGTGTACTTGTACCCACTTTTTACGGCACTCCAATCCAATGCCCAGAGAGAGAGTTATTGAAATTTTCCCACGATCACCTCTTTGAGATGAAATTCAGGAGCCTGAAAAAGCACTACCTTCCACGGATCATATCTCCAAGAATATTGTGAACCAAGCTCTGAAATTTTTTGATGAACTTCCTCAGGATTTCAGCTTCGTACCATATGAATTTGAACCTTCGTAGAAAATTTTTTATAGCGCAAATTCCACGATGACCTGTTTAGGAGCCTGAAAAAAACCTAACTTCCACAGATCATATCTCAGAAAATATTGTGAACCAAGCTCTGAAATATTTAGAAAAACTTCCTCAAGATTTCAGCTTCGCACCCTAAAAATTTCAGCTTCTGAAGCTTCGTAGAAAAAAAGTTATAGCGAAAATGCCACGATGACCTGTTTGGAGCAGCGAAACCCTAGAATCCAAAGCTTTGATACCAAATGTTGTGTAACCAGCTCCAAAAATAGAAGAAAAGAGATATGAACGCCTTATAAATAAGCCACTTCGAGGGGGCAACCTCCAATACATTACATAAATGAACAATTCTTGGATGATACAATTTACAAAACCTCCTTTCTATATATGAGAGTCCATGGGGCCATAATGTAATCCTAGTGGGCCACAATGTAATCCTAGCCGACCTAACAATAATAATTTAAGGGCACAATAATAACAAAATGGGGGTTACAAGGGTACAATAATAACAATAAAGGGGTTACACTAACAACAATAAGGTACTATAATAGTAATATAGGGACCTAACAAAATCTAATTTAAATTCATTTTAGGTGTGGACTCAGCTAAGTCCCGTACATAGCATTCCTACTCCCTAAATTTTCTACCTAATTCTATTTTCTCTCATATCATTTTAATTAATAAAAGAATATTTACAAAATCCTCACTTTTATAATTTATCTCCTATTTTATTTAAAAATAACAAATTAATTAATAAAACAATTAAAATGTCACACCCCCTTTATTACATAATTAAAAATGAAAATTGGCCTTGATGCTCCTGCATCACCCTCATAACCATATCTATCATATCCAACCACTTTCCCATATTTTTTGTTGCACAATTCTCTTAATACACACGTTTTAGGGCCAAAATCCTCACCTTTCCCCATATTTTGCCTTGTAAAACGCTGTATAACTTTGCTGCTGTGTATTTTACTGAAGTTTAAGTGTTTTCAGATCTGTATGAGGTATATAGCTAAATCTCCACATTGGTAATAACTCAGATTATTCCCAATCTGCAGCGGTTCCTGAAAAAGGAATATTACAGTGGTATCAAAGCAAGATCTTTGGCTCAGCCTGTGGCTTCAAGCCAAAGTGTTGATTCCCTGAAGGAGGAGTATTTCAAACTCTATAGACAGAGTTTGTAGATGGCCAGGTAGCCTCTAGATCTCATCCTTTGTTCAAAGGTGACATATCCAGTAAATGCCCCTGCAGTCAATCTTTGGAATAGAATTTTGATATCCTTGAAAAGGGAACTTCACAGTAGTATTCCAGAAAGGAGAAAGGTCAGAATGGTGAATAATATGGGTTTATTCTCATCAGATTTCAGATTTAAGAAGAACCTCTCCAAGGAGGTTGAAGAAGAAAAAGAAAGAAGAAGCAGTGAAACTCCTAGAAAGTTTCAAGAGAAGAAAGATCTTCTGATCAGATCTACAAGATCTATACATGAGGAACATTCTGAATCCTCATCTCATGGAAATGTGCACTCAGCCATATCACCTAAGCTTCAAAGTTCTGTCAGTGATTTCTTCATGAAGAGGAAGAAAGAAGGTGTGAGTTTGTTTGATGCCTTGCCTAGGGCAAGATCTCCTTTGAATGAAGGGAACTCTTCTCAAGAAGGAAGCATGGAGATTCCTCCTTCACTAGATGACCAATATCTAAGGTCTCTTGTTGATGATGAGGAAATTTCAGTTATTGGAGAGGAGGAGAAGACAGGAGGTCATAACGCAGTCACAACAAAAACACCTCAAACACCTCATGAAGATGAAGTTGGAGCACTTACTCCAAGAGAAGAAACTCTTGCACACTTGCAAGGAATTCCACAAGATCTCACACATAGAGCTCTTGAGTAGCATGTACCATCATTGTAAAATGATAAGATCTTTATGATAGAATAAGGAAGAGAGGAGGAAGAGCATCTCAATAACAAGAGCATATAACCTTCTCTGTTTCAAGGGTTGGAAGACCACGGGAGGCAAGAGAGTCCATGCAACAATGGTAGGGGCGAATCTGTCCACCTACATCCACATTCTTCTCTATGCCTTGATGCCTCTTTGCAAGGAGGCATTCCACCAGGAAGACCTCCCGATTGGAGGAAAACTAAAGTGTTCTCTCAACTATGGGCAGCATTTGCATACTTTGCTAATGAAGGAGCCTTCGGAGAAGCAAGCACAGCGCAGAGGAAATTTCATGAATTCAGAAAAGAGGTAAGCAATTTTCTGAATAGGACATTGTTATATTCCATTCATTCATCTGCGCTGAGGAATGAAAGATTAGAAATCTATGGTGGTATGGATATGAGGATACATGGAAAAACCATATCTTTGGGGCAGCCCATGGTATTCTCACTTACAAAAGATATTTTTGAACATGAAAAGAAGATCTTAATACTCTTGCATGCATGGGCCAAATTGAGGAAGTATTGGGGGACAAGGACTTTCCAAGGGGAAGTTGATTTCCACATGCTTCAATCTTGTCTTGAGCAAGATCAACTGCAAGGGAGGTAGCAAAAGAAATTTTATGGGACTCCAACATGTGACCTTGGCATCAAGTATTTCAAAGAGGAGAGTCATGATATGATAGGGGCTTCATTTCAGACCTCTACAACGCTGTCATTTTTGGGAAGTCTAGAGCCTTATTGGGACTCCCAACTTATGATGGAATAATACAAGGACCCTTTCACATGTGAGGTTCTTGATGGGAGGTATAAGGTAGTGGGAGGGGTCATCTACTTCCATGATTAGATTTTTTTGGTTAAAGGCTCCAAGCTCAAGGAGAAACTACTGAATGCAACCTACGACATCCTGCTTTCCAAACCCACTGGTTTCTTTAGAGCATATCATGTTATCTTGGATGGATTCATGTGGGAAAATTTCAAAGAGGAGGTGCACTCTCATATCAAGAAGTGCATGGACCATTTGTTAGATGAGGAGGAACATAGCTCTTAGGAAGAATTATCATCTACACCTCCTTATTCATTGAGTGTGAGAGGAGGCTCATCCATGAGAAAGCTTTCTGATTTTAAATAAGTGTATGACAAATATTATATTGCTGCATCTCATGATGTATACTTGTATTTTTCTACACTCATTTGCAGGGCTTTGCTCAAAGAGGGAGCACTATTTATGATGGGCTTCATGGGCCACTTCAGACCATGAACTTTATTGATGATTATCATCCTTCAAAGGATCTTGGAGGGAAGATACACTTCCTATGGTGTGACTGCTTTACACCAATCATAAAACACCTTCTCCAAGCATGCAAGAAGGATGGGGCAGCAAGCAAGTGTTAGAGGAAACACTTGCCATCTCCTATTCTATGGCGGTTGATGGTAAAACTGTGCTGGTTGCACATGAGGAGGCATATTCCTTCTCCTTTATCATATATGGCAGCTAGCATGATCTTAATCATGATTCCACATGTTGAAGATGTTCTTATTCTTTGGAACATGGTTGGAGGAGAGACACATTTCTAGAATGTGTCCTTGGGGAAAGGAGTTTCCTACATTCTTTGACTACATGTTCTAAGGGGAGCATGGGAGACCATATGGCCATTATAGCACATCACTTGTTTCTTTATGATGTGGACCATATGATTGTAGGTATCACTTGGAGCATACCTCTCATGGGCATTTTGGAGGAACTTCACTATGAGTTACCATGCTAGAAGGTAATTCATTTCATTTGGATGATAGCATGGAGGTGGAAAACCTTCATTGATGGTGAAATTCCCCATCATGACCATCACTTCTATCTTGATGAGGCCATGGATCAACAAGAGGGTTTCCATATAGATCTTCCTTTACTTCATAATGAGAGCTATTTCATTTATCTACCAAAGGCCACTTTTCACACTTAGGAGGAACCATTGGGAGATGGGATTATTGTAGAAAATTTGAAGCAATGGTGGAGACTGTTGAAGGAGAAGGCCACAAGAAGAAGGGGGGAGATTTTTCAGCACCCTTGCAGTTGCTTGAGGACAAGCAACATTTGGGAGGGGGATACTATAATGTTCCTAAATTAGCTTTAGCTAATTGGAACATTAATTTTTCCATGTTTATTTTTGTAGTTCATAATTGATGAATAAATTGTAAAGGAGGACATGTAAAACTCCTAAAAACCAAGAATAAATCAATGCCTATGTGAAAAAAGACATATCTAGGCTATGTAAATTATATCTTGTAGGTGTGAAAGGGTCTAAATCACAAGAGGGGATCCTATTTGACCAAGTCAAATAGTGCAGTCTAGATGCATTGAACCTCTTTGAGGGACAACGCAGTTCTAGAAGGAGGTTGTAATGTGAAAAGGGTTAAGTGATTCAAGGTGGTTTAGGGTTTGGAAAGACTCCTAAGTTATAAAAAGGAGGATAAGGCTCATGAAAATGTTGTTGAAGGATTTTAGAAATAGAGGTTGCTTGAGCAACTCTAGCTCTCTTGGTTGTTTAGCCTAAGGGAAGAGGATTTCCTGTTTAGGAATCCTCCCTCCTTTCTTGAGTAGCTCTTGGAGGAGAATTGTGCTAAAATTCTCCACTATCAGGCTTGGGCCAAGTTTCACCTTACATTACAGTGTTGCTCATGATTGAGGGTTGAGCTATCTTGTGAGTTGCAGCAAGTGGAGATCTAGATTTGCTCAGATCTAGATGATAACAGTGGCTCTTTTCAGTGAGAATGTCATTTAAACTCCTGAAAGTGTTCATTTGTTGATTATACTTTAGATCCATATCTTGGCATCAGGCCAAATCATTTTTATAAGCTACAACATTTTCTCTCTCCCTAAGACAACGTTATTTGCAGATATACAACTGTTGGGTGCTTTGCTTGCATTTTGGAGGAGAGATCTCCGGTGTTGGGATTCTCCCTTCACTGAGGTGATCCATAGATTGGCCAACCAATATATGTTCTATTTCAGATCTGATATGATATGTATTGGTATTATTCAAAATTTCTGAATCATTCTGCAGATCTGAAGTTTTAGATCTCAGATCTACTCCCGGTGTTTCATGTTTTGAGAAAATCCCCAAGGGGAATGTATAGATCAACTTTTCTTCTACATGGATCTGTATTAGATCTATATTTTTATGTACTGAGTTGATATAGATCTGAATAATAAATAAAATTATTCTTCAGCCCTGAAAATTACACTGTCATTGTTATGCAGTCTTTTTACATGGTTGTAGCACCTCTTTCTTAGGGATTTCTTCTGTATTCTTTCACTCTTCTTCTGTAAAGTGTATGAGTTATATCCATGAGATTATTTATGAATTTTCAGACATTATTTCAGTCATACCCTTCAGAAAACCACGCTCACATGCTTCAGTAAATTTCTGCATAAATCCAGTCTTGGGAAATCAGGGTTTTCTAGCCTAGTTAGAAAAGGAGGAACTATTTAACTTGGAAAAAATTATTTTTTTTTGCTGAAATTCGACATGGGAGTCCCTAATAACCCTAAATATCATATCCAACCACTTTACCATCTTATATTTGAGAAATTATCTTAATACACACGTTTTAGTGCCAAAATCCTCACTTTTCCCCATTTTTTGCATTGTAAAACGTTGTATAACCTTGCTGCTATGTATTTTACTGAAGTTTAAGTGTTTTCAGATATTTATGAGGTATATATCTGAAGATCCACATTGGTAATAACTCATATTATTCCCAATCTGCAGCGGTTCCTAAAAAAGGAACATTACATTCGAGGAGTGTTCATTGAAAATTCCCTTTGGGTGTTTTCTAGTTTCTTTCTCAGCCATACCAATTCTTATTCCAATTTCTATTTCTCATGATGTTTTTCTTTAATTTGATTTAGAAGAATGTCTTCCACCTTCTTAGCTTCTTCAAGTTCTACTTTCAATTGAATGAGTTCTTCTAAATTTGGTACCTCTTTTACACATTTGAGGATAATTTCTTTCTGTTTTCTGTACTTGAGTTTAAGTCTGTCTATTTCCTCTAGGGAACTTCTTAGCTCCCCCTCAAGATATACCTCACCTTCTTCCTCATCTTCTAGAAGGCATCCTTCAGACTCTTCCTTGGCCATCAACACAAATTCAGAGGTTCCTTCTTCATTTGAGGATTCATTTGACTTTTTAGATGCACTACTATCTTGCTGAGCATAAAATGATATTCTATTGAATCTCTTCCCTTTCCTCCAGTTATTTGTTTTGGTTTTCTCTGTCTCTTGAATCTGATTCTTTGTTTTCTTAAGAGGACACTTAGATGCATAGTGCCCAACTCTTCCACATTTAAAGCATTTAAATGGAAGTTTACCTTTATACTTGCCTGAGCCTCTATCCAATCTTCTGATAAATTTTGCCTCTTCTTCATCAGAGCAGGAGCATGTATCTTCTTTTTATTTTTTGCTCTTATCTGTCTTAAAGGCTGCCTCCCTCACATTTGACTTCCTCTGTGGAAGTCTCATCTCATAGGCTGTTAAGTTTCCAAGTAATTGATTCATGGTTAATGTTTCCCAATCAGCTGTTTCTTCTATGGCAGAAACCTTGGGGTTAAACCTGGATGGTAAAGATCTCAATATATTTTGTACAATTACACATTCTCTAATGGTTTCTCCTAGAGCTTTCATGTTATTTACAATTTCTGCAACCCTTAAGAAGAAGCTGGAACCATCTTCTTCTTCATTCATTTTTATATTTTCAAACTAGGCTCTATAGACTTGCAGCTTGGCAGCCTTCACCT
This sequence comes from Pinus albicaulis, assembly GCA_034641835.2. Lineage (NCBI taxonomy): Eukaryota > Viridiplantae > Streptophyta > Pinopsida > Pinales > Pinaceae > Pinus > Pinus albicaulis. Next base: position 550,074,086 of record CM076570.1, read on the forward strand.
TTTTATCTCCCTCATGGATACTTTCTAATGTATCCCATATTTCTTTGGCAGTATTTTTGTGCATTGCTTTGATAAATTATGCCTCACACAGACCACTTAAGAGAGCATTCATGGCTTTGGCATTAGCTATAAAATCTTGTTTGGCTTCTTTCTCTGTGTCAGACTCCTTTGGGGCATATCCCAAATCCACAGTAGCCCAAAATTCTATTCCTAGAGACACTATGTATGTCCTCATTCTTATTTTTTAGAAGGCATAGTTTGTGCCAGTAAACAGAGGGGCTTTATTTGTTTAGCATCCTTCTAGACTAGTCATCTTGGGGACCAGGGATCTCCTTCCAGTTGTTAAACTGATATAGAAGGAACCCGCTTTGATACCAATTTTTAAGCCCTTGGTTAAACTGAGAGGGGGGGTGAATCAGTTTAAAGCAGTCATGGTCTTGTAAAACTTTCTTTTACACTTATTTACATATTCATTTCATGATCAACTTAATATACAATGGAACAACAATCTTAATAAGTAAGCAGTAGGTATTAAGCAGATTAAATACAAAATATCAACATATAATCATCATGCACATAGACAATAGATATAAGTGGAAACCCATAAGGGATAAAAGCACACCTTATTATTGTTGTGATGCAAAGGCAAGCTCCAACTCCTTCTCACCACTGATTTTCTATAGGCTCCAACCTCCAGGAGGCTACTACCTCAATTCTGCAAGCTATAACTTGCAAGGAAGCTCCAACTCTCATCTATTTTCTGCAAGCTACAACCTACAGGAGGCTCCTACCTCAGCCAACTATAATTGGACATCTATCAAGCTACAAATTGATATGGAAGCACCAACTTCCTCACTGTACAAAAAATCATATGCTTATTTACTTGGATATCAGCTCTGTTTTCCTCCTTCTTTACTGCTATCCTTCCAGCCTTAAAACTTGCTTTATATCATCTCTGGATCTTCACAAATCCTCTCTCTGCTCCTTCTTCTTCTTACACTCTCTGACCTCTTTCTCCATTCTCTCTCTCTCTCTCTGTCCTTATGCATATGTTGGTAACATTATTTATAGAGATCACCTCATAACTGTTTGCATTCCACAGGGAATTTCAAATGAACAGGTATGACTCTTTGCCTTCCCCCTTCTCATTTTCTTGTCAAGCACATTCAGAATGATATAACAGAATGTATATATTTGTGTATTATAATGGAGTTTTTCTTTTCCTACAGAGACTTGCCTTTGCATCATATATAATAAAAATAATTAAATCATTTACATTTATAGATACAATAATACATTTCATTCAGCCCTTTCAGCTCTTAGTTTGCCATACATTTGTCTTTTTTGTTGCTGTCACTGTCTTTTCAGTTTCTGCTATTATAGTCTAGCTCTACTGCATAACTACTCATTTTGTCCAACTTGGCCCATTCTATTGCGATTCTAATAGTGTCATCATATCTCCTTTTTCCCGACCATACCTCTTTTTCTCGTGCCCACAACGTTCAACCTTCACCACTCTTCTAAACATCCGGCTCTGCCTTTTTCTCTGTGTTGGGTCCTTACCCGAGCCTTTCTACCCGCGTTCATACTTTCCCTTTTGTTTTAAATTATAATCCTCCTTTTGCTCTCTGAAACGATTTCCAAAGGAAAATACACATACTCGTGGACTTGAAATGCTTTAGGCTTCAACTTTGATCTTTATCGTGTCCACTCTCTTTATCGTACTTCGGCGTTTCAAACGTTATTTGCTATATGGCTCCTCTTATTTCCGATGCGATTTACAAATGGAAATCACATACACCCGGACTTGAAATCTCTTAAATAATGGTTCTGAGCTGCATTGCATCCGACTCCTTTATCGCACTTTGACTTGAGCTTGTGATGAGCGATATGCGATCGGGTCCCACTTGAATTTATTGCTATTTTGCATCGCAACTCACATGACTTCTAAGATTGTGTGATATCTCTCTTGAGATTTACGATCTACGATATGTGATGAACTTTTCATTGCCTCCATCACATTGCATTCATCTATAGCATCGTAAGTTCTATAACTTACTAATTCTTATCACATAAGCATCGTCGATGTGTGCTATTGCATTTTTCCGCCACATGTCCCTTCGCATCATCACATCGCATCGCTTCTATCCATCGCATCGCAACTTTTCTCTTACGATCTTCACCCCTCCAATCTTACGATATGCGGGCCAGGTCCACATCATCTCCATGTCATCGTGCCACATCACTGCCATGTCATCTTGATTTTTTTGTGATTTGTGGGGTCAAGTCCACGTCAGCTGCCACATCACTTTCCATGTCATCCCCACTTCATCACATCACACTTCGCATTTTCTATGACCACTGTGTTTGTGTGATTTTTATCCTGACCCAATTGAGATATGCGAATGCATTGCATCGCATCCATCACATCACATCTCCTTTAATCTCATCCGTTTGTTTACGCTGTCCCGCTCTGTGACACTATTCCCACACCTTTTATCATTCTGCTCTTTATATACTATTTTTTTTAAACCAGAGAATGTCAACAAAATGTATTGGCCCCACAATATGTATGGCACCAGACCTCAAAAGGCGCTCGAATTATTAAATTAGATTCACGATACTGTGGAGGCACTCCTCGGTATGGAAATATCATTGGGCTTGTGCTACTGCAGTGAATGATAGCCGTCGATCTACGATCAACGCTCGATGGGAATGTAAACTGGAGAGGCACCCCCTTGGGTTAACCATCAGGTTTTTTGTGCCCCCACAGTACCGTTTCCCAGATCAACGTTAACTGCGCTCATTCCTCCTATTAACTCACAATCTCATTATGTCGAAGAATGTTGAGTCTCCATCGTTGATCCTAGAATGATCCAACGGTCATCGCGTTATCGTGTGCCAACTAATCCCAATGGATAAATTTTTTGATCCTACGTGAAATAGGCAGTTTCAGTATGCCACGCGTCGCCCTTCTGACTGTATCGCATCCATCTTACTTAAAATCACTTATCCTCCAAAACCGGTGCGAAAACCCTCTGGTGGTTTTCAAAACCACTTTCACTATTCCATCTTCACTGTTGACTCATGGTTTCTATGCATATTTCGTAAAACATTCAAGCATGCCATCGAGTCATGTTTCCGCTTCTGTTCATTGGGTCCTCCACGCTGCTTCTCTCCTGAGCTTGTTCTTATGCCTTTCTACATTCGCTGCCTCTCTTCTTTCGCTGCTTCTCTACCTTTGTTGCTTAGCTGCATTTGTTGCCTTTGGTGCTTGCCAGTGTTCTAGTGTTGTTCCTTTGTGCTCCTTTGCCTTTGCTAATGGTCTAATGCTACTCCTTGCCTCCCCCTTTTTTTTCATATTGCATTATTACTCCACTTCTTCTTTGCCTTATTGTTGTTGCTTCTCTGCTCCTTTTCCTTAGTGATAATTTAGGTGATGCTCCTTTGTGCTCCTTTGCCATCAATGACAATATTTCCAACAAGAAAGTGTTACACATTTGCATTGGATTCCTTAGGACAATTTCTCGAGCTTAGAAAATGTCAGAAATTAAAGGTTTATTGTCCTATGAGTTGGAATTAGAGTAACTGAGCTATTTTTTACCTCTTATCATGAGGGAACATTTAATTTAATGTAAGGGACACAAACTCCTAGTTTATAGCCGAAATTTAGGGAATGGTTTCTAACCTCCATAGAATTTAGGAAATGACTCATCTCATGTATTTATGATGTATTTTGGATGGGATTTCGACTTGATGAGGTGTTATTATTGAAATTTTCTATTAGTAGACTCTATTTAGTGTTTTTCTGGGTTGGATAGTCTTATTTTGTAGTGGAGCTATTGTAACGACATTTTGGAATGACATCAAAGACAATCTTGTAGAACTTGTGTTGAGAATCTTGTGGTATGCATTGGATAATTTGTTCTTACTATGTATGGTTATCTACTCACGTTAAATGATATATTTTCCTCTTTCAGATACATCTTTCCATGTGTTTAACTTGTAAGTTTATAAGAATAAATCATTTCTGTTCATGCTTTGTTTTAGACAAGGTTTACATGATATGTCTATTTACTTCTAAAAGAATGAATTCACCTCAGTGCTCATTCAGAATCTCTATCACATAATCCTATACTCAATTACCAATCAAGCATGCTTTCAAACTACCTATCTAGCCTCACACATTCTCTGCAAATTAACCTTGAAATTCAGACCTAGAAACCCTAGACCTAGCCTTCTCACTAACATTTCTATCCATCTCACTGATATTCCTATCCAGCACTTAAAAATTAAACAAAAATCCTATTTATAGAGATTACATACCTAGCCTAATATCAATAGCTATTCAATTAATCGATTCACTACAAAGTGACTACGAGAAAGCCCTCTCTGGTCCTGGTAGGGCTAGATACCTGACCTAAAGACTGGTTTGTGGTTACCTTCCTTCAATCCCACTCTCAGCCTTGGGAAGTTGGGGGGAGTAATAACAAACTCCATTCATGGTCATCATCATTTCAAAGGTCATGTCATCCATTATCACCTATGGTCATAGGTCAATTAACAAACCTCCATCTAGGTCAGAGTCCAGGTCTCTTTTTTCCCCACCATAATGTTCAATCATGTCATGAAAGAAGGCAAAAAAATGTCATTTTCAACATACTAGTCATTTTCATTGGGAGTTAGAAAAGATAGGAAAATAAGTAAAGGAAGATTTCCTTTTCTCAAAGAATTATGCTACTTGATAAAAAAAAAAATTCAAAAAATATTTTTTCAAAAAAGTGTTTATGATTTCACTAAAGGACAAAAAAGAAAATTTGTGAGCTATAAAAGGAAAATGAAGTTTCTTGAAGTCATTTCATAATTTTATATTAAATAGAGTTCCTCCCATACTAAAAAACACTCCACATCTATCAAAGGTCGAAGACAACTAGAAAGAAACTGATCCAACGGTGTTGCGCTACATTTTTGCAAAGCTACACTACATTTCTGTCTTGTTGTGCTACGATTCTGGCAAGGGTGCTACGTTTTTTGTTTCAAGCTCCAAAATATCCATCCAAGGGTCAAATAATATTTTCTAAAGGTTCAGATACTTCCTAATCAGTAAGTGAATAGTCTTTATACCTCTTTCAAGTCAAATTATTAAGAAAAGGCGGATTCCCTCCTTAGGTTTTCTCCACTACGTTTTTGGTGTTTTCCATGCTTGGCTGGTTTCAGTTGGAAAAGCCTAATCTAACCATATAAAACCTTCATAAATATTCAATATACCTTATCCAAACACTACCTATCACTCACATCCATCCTTGCCATCATTTTCATTGAAACCCTAGTTTTCACTACGTTTTTGCAGGAAAACTAGGAAAACATTGTGTTTTGTCCTTTTGGGAACCTTTCACATGCTCATTTACAAAATTTCCAATTGAATTTTGTAGAAAACTCATCACCTGACCTCCCCAATTTTTTTGGGATTTTTACCTAACTTAATTCCATCCCATTTTTGTCCCTAAAACCACTCTACCACTATCCCTTGTTTTCCTTATTTTCCACCTTCTCGATCCATTACATCAATCTAGGGTTTTCATTGTTGAAAAAAATCATGGAGGGTGAGAAGAGGATCTATAAGGGAGGTCATCATTCCAGGTTTGAGCCATCCAAATTGTAGGAGATCAATGCTCCCCCTTACACTATGAGGTATTTTGAAAGTCGTTGTTTTAGGTTTTGTGAGAGAATAAAAGAGGTAGGATGTCATGCTCAATTGACAAGCCTTTTTGCCACCAGCTTCAGGAGAGATAAGGCTGTCATAGCAGGTATTGAATTCACCATATCAACATATTTTATTTCTTTAGAAATAGGTATCCTGAACCATGGAGAAATCTGGTTGAAAGGCATGGACTTGGACATTGAGAACTACAAAATGTTCTTAAAACCTCATTGAAAAGATGCTCCTGAGCACATCTTCCTTTCGGAATTTACTTGACAAGTATGCCCCTTTGTTGAAGATAATTATGAAGTATTTTACATGTGAAGGGAGATTCTCAAGATTTTACCAATAGCATATAAGGTTATTGATGCACTTCACTACTACCAAGCCACTCAATTTTCCCAATATTTTATTCAGGAGTTTGGTCAAAACGACTGAAAAGGTACAAAGTAAAGGAAAATATCATCACCCTAGTTTGTTCCACCATGGTTTGGTCAAGCTTATTTTTTTTCATCAGCTCTTAGCAATCAATATGTCTTTGGAAACTTTCATGGAGACAGTTGCATCAGTGCCTACTACTAGTCCACACATCATTCATAGCACACCATCAACATCAACACAACCAAAGGCAGTTGGCTCTTAAAGTAGGAAAGCAGAAGTTTCAAAGGAACCTAGCGTTGAAATCACTCAAACCTATGAGAAGGGTAAGAGGATGGTTTTTTCTCCTGATACCACTAAAGGTGTACTTACACTTGAAACTACAGCTAAGCAAAGAGAAACCATGGAGCAACCACATATGCATGAGTATGAATCACCATTGCAGTAGCATGAGAAAAGAGCGCCTATGAATGTTGACATGGAAGACCAAGTGAAATAAATGAAAACTAAGGAGATAATAAGGTAAAAGGATGCAGAGATATCAGAGTTGAAGGATATCCTCTCAAAGGAAAATTTCTTGATTACCTTCCTACAACAAGAAAACATGCAGTTGAAAGTGAAACAACTCCTCCAAAGAAAACGAAAGGAAAATATTGAGGCACACAAAGGTAAGGGAAAACAAGTGTTATATTTTTATTAGTTGGAAGACATAGAGGCTGAAACAAAACCAAGGAGGCCAAGAACAAGAGGGTTAACTAGGAAAAAAGAGCAATAAAGAGAGCCATCTCCTCTATTAGGTCAGCTAACCTTTGATGAGTTGATCATTGTTGAAATTGAGCAAGACAAAGAGCTATAGATTGAAAAGGTAAATTTGCATCTTGAGAAGCTTTTGAAGAAGTCAGAAAGGGATAATAACCTCTAGAGGTATATGGAGAGACATTATTTCACTTGGAACCAAATCACCAAAGTGAGGGTGAAGAATTTGAGGAAAAAGCTTAAGGAAACCCTAATTAAGCTAAAGGAGAAGTATAACTTGGATTTGCTATCTGAGGCATCCTTAGCTATTTATTTTATCATCCAAGGATTTAATGGACCAAAATTCAATATATTTTGAGCATTTTGAGTTTTTTTTTGTGATTTTTAATAAATTCTGGAAAATTGGTCTTTGCAAAAGTTGCACGACAGTTTTCCTCAGAGCCTCCAAATGAGGAAATTTTTATATGGTTAGATGGATTTTGACTTATACTTTATAGATATGGCCTCAAGTTATGATGAAAATATTTATTTTTGGAGAAAAAATAAAAAAAAAAACCTCTTTTTCATGCTTCTACCACTCTTTTTTCCTGTGTCCAGTGCTTCTCGAGTAAGGTTGGGATAATGGATTTTTGAAGGCCTTCCATGAGGTATTTTCTCACTTTCAAGGTTGGTATGGAAAGAGGACACATAGGGATACCTAGCCTAATATTCATATTTGTAAATGGATTCCTTAAGTTTATCCAAAATCACCCTCAGAGTGGTGTGACGCTTCTTCTAGGAGGCACAACCCTTCCGCTAACTGGCGCGATGCTTTTGTCTTGGATTCCTTTTGGAAAGTTGTCAAGTCAGAATGATCCATATTTCAATGTTGCAACTGTCCTATGAGGTGTATTTTGGATAAGAGAGTTTATTTTTTCCTCTCATTGTGGAGGAATCACGTGATTAAACAAGGAGACATACACTCCTATTTATTAGCTAAATTTAGGTGGATTGTTTCTAACTTCCCTAGATTCTAGGTAATGACTCATAGAGAGCATTTATGATGCATTTGGATCAGGTTTCGACCCAATGAGGTTTAATCACTTATATTTTCTATATGTAGTACAAATCAAGTCATTTTATAGGTTGTATTATTTTATTTGCAGTGTGGATCTTTTGTACAATTTTTTTAGTGAAATGAAAGACATGTTGCAGCTATACTTTTAGGACTACAGTGATATGCTTATTAGCATTGTTTTTTCTTAGTAATCACCATCAATTTTAATGTTTATGTTTTCTTTCCATCACATATATGCTTCTATATGTTGATCTTATGAGTCTATGAACAAAAATCTTGCTTTTCATCCTTTGTTTTATAAGATTGTCATGAATGTGTTTCTCCTCTTCTAATGAATGAATTCATGTAACATGCTCATTCTGGCTCTCTCTCTCTTTTCAAACCCTATACAAAATGAAAATTAAAGTATGTTCTTAAGTATACCTACCCGGCCTCATATTCATCTCCGCAACTAAAACTTTGAAATAAGACCTAAAACCTAGACCTAGTTCCTTGACTTGATTCTTATCCAGCAAAAACTCAAAGCAAAACCCTAATTCAATTATCTTATACTAGAATAATCTCATTACATATCTAGTCATCTCATTGACTATAAAAGTGACATTGAGAGAGTCCTCTCTAGTCTGTTAGGGCTAGATACCAAACCTAAGGTTTGGTAGCTGGTTACTTCGTTCAGTCTCCATTCTCAGCCTTGGGAAATAGGGGGAGTGATAACATTTTTGGCATTGTTGTCGAGGAGCGAAGGTTAAATATTTCCCGAGAAAGAACAAAAAATATTAGCTCTGATTTCTGATGGTGAAAAATAGTCATGCATAAGAAGGATGTGCATCTTTCACCTAGTGACTCTACTTTGAAGAATCTAAAGGTTCGAATTTTTCATGGCGACGCCACTGTTCAAATACCGGTAGCTTGAATAAATTCTTGGCGACTTCATTTTTTTCAAGACGGATTCAACTGCTAGAAGGTATGCTCCTATGGATCAGTCTCATATCCCTCACTTTCCAAATCCTATGTCTCATGTTGATTTGTTATCTTATCTTCCCATTTTCAAAGATGAAAAGAAAGATGATGGTGTCTTGCACTTGATCAAGTTTCATATGCATGTACGCAGACTTAAAATTAAGTTTCCTAAAGATTTATCAATGAAGATATTTATGGCTACTATGGAAGAGAAAGAAAGAATATTGTATGAATGTTTGAGACCAAATAGTATATGTTCGGTAAAGGATTTCTATTCAGTTTTATTTGAAAATTATAAATAGTATTATCCATATCTGTTGTTATTACAGAATTGTTGTGATCATTTTGAGGGTTTCATTAAGTATCTTGAAAGTATTTATGAGGATCTATAATTTATGGATGATGACGATATGTTAGAGGCACTTTATGAATTCTCTTCTCAAGTTAGCTATCATGATGATCAAGAGGATTTACAACATGTTGAAAAATTACAACCATCAACAGTTTCTCTTTTAGCTGAAGATGAAAGCAATCAAGAACTTGGTGTAGATATCCATGTCCTTTCTCCAGAGATAAGTGAAAATTTGTAGCCAATTTATCAGTTTCTATGTGATCAATGTGCAGGTAGTGAACTAGTTCATATAGACAGTATTCCACAATTGTAAGAGGATCAGGTGTTAGAGATTGTTTTCCATCATAAAAATCAAGATGATAGTCTTCAAAAAGAATTATCTAATGAGACTACAACATAATTGTTTGATCCTGAAGAGAAAAATCCTGATATACATGATATGGCTATTATACTTGAATGTTGTCATGAGTAAGTGCTTACAAATAATGACAAATAAATTTTTGATACACAAGCTATTGTCCCAAAATATCTCGCTGTAGATTTGGATAATCAAAAATATTTGTTTGTGCATAATGTTTTCATTGATCCTATTGAAAAATTTCATGAACATCGAGAGTGTTGTTTTGGAAATGATATGAAGGAAGATTTAGTTAACCAATATGCACTCATTCATTTTGATAATGATCATGAAGTTTTGGGTGAAAATTTTAAAGTCATTTTGCATGATTTTGAAGACCCTATTGTTAGCTTGTTACAACCAGTAATGAAGGTCAATGTTGCAACATTCATTGATGAAGGTGATCAATTTCTGCACATAGAAAAAACAACAATTTGGTAGGAGGTTTGTTTTCCTGTTTTAAATCATCCAGAAAGGCTTATGTTGCATGTTCTTCATGATCCTTTGATTAGTTTGTTGTAGCCATCTTGGAAGATGAATCTTCTTGTATTTATGGATCATGAGCACATGTTCAGTGGACACTTTGAGTTTCCTATCCTTTGTTTCTTCTACTTGCTCAAGGAAAGTGTGAGAAGGATTCAAGTAAGTAGCCATTTTCTAGATTAGTTACACTGGAGAGATCATTTCGCATGATTGTGTGTGTTTATATATATATATATATATATATATATATATATATATATATATATATATATATATATATATATATATATTCATTAAGTGGGTGGTTATCATCAGGATTTGAAGCTCGAGGCGAAATCCCTAAGATCCCGATGGTCTACTGCCATAAGTAAGTTCAGTCAGTAGTCAAGTTTTTTAGTCAAATTCAGTTTTTATTTCAATTAGTCATTTGAGTGTTTAGTATTTTATTTTTGACTCCATTGCCCAATGGATGAGGCTACCTAAAATATGAGGTTTTTGATAGATATTGAAGGAGTTTCCATCCCCATATAGAGCCAATGTTAGTTTCTAAAATTTAATTGATCAAATATACTCTTTCAGGTTTAATTGGTAGTGGTCCTAGGTCAAAATTTCATGTTTTCAAAACAATTTGCAAATTAAAAAAAAATTCGTTGAATGTTGTCTAGGTATGAAATGCTACTCCCTTCACTCCATTCATGTTCATCATCATTTCAAATGGCGTGTCATCCATTATCAGCTAATGTCATAGGTAAATCAACATGCCTCCATCTAGGTCAGATTTTAGGTCTCTTTTGTTTTTCCACATGTTCAATCATGTCATGAAAGAAGGCAAACATAATGTCATTTTCACCATACTAGTCATTTTCATTGGGAGTTAGCAAAGATAGGAAAATAAGTAAAGGAAAATTTTATTTTCTCAAATAAGTATGGTACTTGATCAAAAATTTTTCAAAAAATAAGTTTTTCAAAAAAGTGTTTATGATTTCACTAAAGGTCAAAAAGGAAAATTTACGAGTTATAAAATGAAAATGAAGTTTCTTGAAGTAATTTCATCATTTTATATTCAATAGAGCTCTTACCATACTAAAAAAAACTCCACATCTATCAAAGGTTGAAGAAAACTAGCAAGAAATTGATCCAACTGTTCTGCTCTACGTTTCTGGAAAGCTGCGCTACGTTTCTGGAAAGTTGTGCTACATTTCTGTCTTGCGGCGCTACACTTTTGGCAAGGATGCTACGTTTTTTGTTTCAAGCTCCATAACAGCCATGAAAGGGTCAAATAATATTTTCTCAAGGTTTAGAGACATCCTAATTAGTAATTGGATACTCTTTATACCTCATTCAATTCAAATTCTTAAGAAAAGGGTGGATTCCCTCCTTAGGTATTCTCCACTACATTTTTGGTGTTTCCCATGATTAGCTGGTTTAAATTGGAAAATCCCTAATATAACCATATAAAACCTTCATACATATTCCATATAGATTATCCAAACACTCCATATCACTTACATCCCTCCTTGCCACCATTTTCATTGAAACCCTAGTTTTCACTACATTTTTGCAGGAAAATTAGGAAAACATTGTGTTTTGACCTTTTGGGAACCTTTCACATACTCATTTCCAAACATAATACTTGCATCTTGTAGAAAAAGCATCACCCAATGTCCCCAAAATTTTTGGATTTTTCCCTATTTTCCTTCCATCCCATTTCCGTCCCTAAAACCACTCTACCACTATCCCTTGTTTTCCTAATTTTCCACCTTCCCTATCCATTACATCAAGATAGGGTTTTCATTGTTGAAAAAAATCATGGAGGGTGAGAAGAGGATCCACAAGGGAGGTCATCATTCCAGTTTTGAGCCATCCAAATTGTAGGAGATCAATAGTTCTCCTTATGCTAAGAGGTATTTTGAAAACAATTGTTGTTTGAGGTTTTGTGAGAGAATCCAAGAGGTAGGATGTCATGCTCAATTGACAAGCCTTTTTTCCACCAGCTTCAGGAGAGATAAGGTTGTCATAACAAGTATTGAATTCACCATATCCACATATTTTATTGCTTTAGCAACAGGCATCCCGAACCATGGAGAAATCTAGTTCAAAGGCATGGACTTGGACATTGAGAACTACAAAATGTTCTTAAAACCTCATTGGAAATATGCTCCTGAGAGCATCTTCCTTTAGGAATTTAATTGACAAGTATGCCCCTTTTTTGAAGATAATTATGAATTATTTTACATGTGAAGGGATATTCTCAAGGTTTTACCAGTACCATATAAGGTTATTGATGCACTTCACTGCTACCAAGCCACTCAATTTGCCCAATTATTTATTCAGGAGTTTGGTCAAAACGACTGAAAAGGTACATAGTAAAGGAAAATATCATAACCCTAGTTTGTTCCACCATGGTTTGGTCAAGCTTATTATTTTTTCATCAGATCTTGGAAATCAATATGTCTTGGGAAACTTTCATGGAGACAGTTGCATCAACGCCTACTACTAGTCCACAAATCATTCATAGCACACCATCAACATCAACACAACCAAAGGTGGTTGGCTCTTAAAGTAGGAAATAATAAGTTTCAAAGGCACCTAGGGTTGAAATCACTCAAAACTATAAGAAGGTAAGAGGATGGATTTTTCTCCTAAGACCACTAAATGTGTACTTACACTTAAAACTACAGCTGAGAAAAGTGAAACCATGGAGTAGCCACCTATGCATGAGGATGAGTCACCATTGCAGCAGCATGAGGAAAAAGTGCCTATGGAGGTTGACATGGAAGAGCAGGTGAAATAAAAGACAACTAAGGAGATAATAAGGGAAAATGATGTAGATATATCAGAGCTAAAGGATAGCCTCTCAAATGCAAATTTCTTGATTACCTTCCTATAGCAAGAAAACATGCATTTGAAAGTGAAACATCTCCTCCAAAGAAAAATCTTGAGGCAGACAAAGGTAAGGGAAAATAAGTGGTATATTTTTATCAGTTGGAAGACATAGAGGTTGAAACAAAGCCAAGGAGGCCAAGAACAATAGGGTTAACCAGGAAAAAAGAGAGAGAAAGAGATTCATCTCCTCCATTAGGTTAGCTAACCTTTGATGAGTTGATCGTTTCTCAAATTGGGAAAGACAAAGAGATATGGCTTGAAATGGTAAATGCTTATATTGAGAGGCATTTGAAGAAGTAAAAAGGGATAATAACCTACAGAGGCATATGGTGATACATTATTTCACTAGGAACCAAATCGCTAAAGTGAGAGTGAAGAATCTAAGGAAATTTTTTAAGGAAACCCTAACTAAGCTAAAGTAGAAAGATAACTTGGATTTGTTAGATGAGGAATACCTAGATGTTTATTTTATCATCCAAATATGTCATGGACCAAAATTCAACATATTTTGAGGATTTTGAGTATTTTTTGTGATTTTTGATAAATTCTGGAAAATTGGTCTTTTCCTTAGAGCCTCCAAATGAGGAAATTTTTATATGGTTAGATGGATTTTGACTTCTAATTTATAGATATGGTCTTAGGTTGGCATGAAACCCTTTAGTTTTGGAGAAAACCTCAAAAAATAGCCTCTTTTTCATGCTTCTGCCACTCATTTTTCTTGTGCGCAATGCTTCTGGAGTAAGGTTGGGAGAATGGATATTTCAAGGCATTCCAGGAGGTATTTTCTCACTTTCAAGGTTGGGATGGAAAGAGGAAACATAGGGATAGCTATCCTAATATTCATATTTGCGTATGGATGCCTTAAAGTCAGCCAAAATTACCCTCAAAGTGGCACGATGCTTCTGGTGGGAGGCACAACGCTTCTACTAACTCGCGCGATGCTTCTATCTTGGATTCCTTTTGGACAGTTATCAAGCGAGAATGATCCAAATTTCAAGTTTGTAGCTGTACTATGAGGTGTGTTTTGGATAAAAGAGTTTATTTTTGCCTCTCATTGTGGAGGAATCATGTGTTAATCAAGGAGACATACACTCCTAGTTATTAGCTAAATTTAGGGGGATTGTTTCTAACTTCCTTAGATTCTAGATAATGACTCATAAAGTGCATTTATGATGTATTTTGGATCAGGTTTTAACCCAATGAGGTGTCATCACTTATATTTTCTATATGTAGTCCAAATCAAGTCATTTTAGAGGTTGGATAGTTGTTATTTGTAGTGTTGATATTTTTTACAAACTTTTTCAGTGAAATAAAAGACATGTTGTAGCTATAATTTTGGGACTCTAGTGGTATGCTTATTAGCATTGTTTTTTCTTAGTAATCACCATCAAGTTGAATGTTTATTTTTTCTTCCATCACATATATGCTTCTATATGATGATCTTATGAGTTTATGAACATAAATATTGCTTTCTATGCTCTGTTTTATAAGATTTCCATGAATGTGTTTCTCCTCTTCTGCTGAATGAATTCATGTAACACGCTCATTTTGACTCTCTCTCTCTCTCTCTCTCTCTCTCTCTCTCTCTCTCTCTCTCTGTCATAGAATCTACTCTTCTACTTCCTGTAGTGTATTCTCCTCCCAATTATCTTGATTCATGAATTTATCAATCTTTGGTATGGGGGTATGATTGTAAGGTGTGGTTTTGTGCTCCACCCTTAAATTAGAAATTATGTGGAAGGGGTCATGTGAACATGTAAAACTTGGTTGAAAATTCATTTTCTTGAGGACGGAACTTTCCTCATTCACTTCTGCTCTGCTATTGCATATAAAAGGTCCCACTTGTGTATTAATCTTAAACTGTGACTTCGTTTTACCTGAAACAAAGTTGAGTTCATCCATATTAATAATCTACCTTATATATTGTAGAGAAAACATCCTCACTAGAGCATATTTGGGAAGTCTGTATGGAGCCAACCCACACCCATAAAATCTTATTTCTGTATAGCTCTGGTATAAATACTAGTCTCTAGTCTTGATCTGTTCACTTAGGTGCAACATACTTTCGATTTTTGAACTGATCCTTGGCTCAATTTGACTATTGAGAAGCCCTGCAACTATATGAATAACTTGTCTATGAAGTCTACAAAACTAAATTATGTTGTATTTCTTCTCACCAATGAGGTCCACTGTATCACTGAATGTCTGATTCCTTAATCACCTTGATTGTGTAGTGTTATTCGAAATCACTCACCTTGTTGAAAAACAAACACTTGTAAACTAATACAGATGCATACTTGAACATGGCTTCTGTAGTGATATTCATAAATTGTTCATGCATATTGTCTATGAAAAATTACCTGAAATAGAACATGAATGCTAGATTTTATTCCTTGGAAAAAATGGAAAGAAAGCCTAAAATAGTCTCATCCAACCACTAGTCTGACTGGTACCCTTTAAGGTAATATAATAAAGAAACAATTTGTTTAGATTTTTGTGGGAATATGGAAGTTGGGTAAGGAGGATTTTTCTTAGGGAGTTGAACATCCTCTGGGAGGAAAATATTGAATATTTGGGCTCTATGAGGGAAGGTGAGTTTATGATATAAATCCATGAGGGTACCTGCAAAAAAATGACTGAGGGAATAATTTTCATGAATCAATAACAATTGATTGATGGTTTCTGGTGAAATTGTGACCAGAATGTCCACATTATGGGCCACAATGGTTCTCTACATAGGGTTGTATCTAGTTTGGCACCATATTATGAAATCAGGGAAATGGTGTGTCTATGGAAACATAAAAATAGGCAATAGGGATTAATAAATATTAATCTCATCCCCCTGGACAAGATAGGTTTGCTTCAACCAGTAATGCAATTTGAAAAAGTGGAATTCACACTCAGGATCTATGATTTTATAATACTAGTCTTCCAGGGGTATATGGTCGAGGTCCGGGGTGGCAAAGGACATAGGGTTTTCATCATTTGGTTTTTCGTTGGTATATTTTCCTTTCCCTTTTGGTGCCATGTCTGCCTATTTTAAGGGATAATCAGAGAAATACCAGATGTACAGGGGGAAAAAAATACCTAAATGGATAATTGGATGTTTTTCACTGGTGACTAGGCTCTGGATTAGCTAGAGACAACAAGTGCTGATAGTTGAAACGGATTGTGATCTCTGACTTGTAATCCCATAACATAAACAGTGCAGAGGAGGGTCACACAAAATTAAAAAGTGTTGATTCATAGGAGGGGATTGATTACTGTTAAATTTAGATCCGTTACAGAACGAGTTCTTAAGAAGTTAATGGTTAAACAGTTAAAAACAATAGGAAGATTGTGTAATATTCCTAAATTAGCTTTAGCTAATAGGAATATTAATTTTGCCTTGTTTATTTTACATTTCATGATTGATGAATAAATTATGAAGGAGGACATGTAAAACTCCTAAAAACTAAGACTAAATCAATGCCTATGTAAACAAAGACATATCTGGGTTGTTTAAATAAACTCCTCCAGGTGTGAATGGGTTTAAATCACAAGAGTGGGCCATCTTTGACCAAGTCAACAACACAGTCTAGATGTATTTAACCTATTTGAGGGACAACACAGTTCTAGAAGGAGGATCTAATGTGAAAAGGGTTAAGTGATTCAAGGTGGTTTAGGGTTTGGCAAGACTCCTATCTTATAAAAGGAAGAGGGGGGGAACAAGGAAAAGGTTGTTGAAGATATCATTTTCTGAAGGTATTGTCTACTTAGACAACCCTTTTTGGGCTTCTGGTTCAGGAATCCCACCTCCTACCTTAAGTAGCTCTTGGAGGAGAAATTTTCTAACTTGTCCACTATTAGGCTTGGACTAAGCTTCACCTTACATTTACAGTGCTGCTCCTGTTGTGAGTTTAGCTGTCCTTGTGAGGTGCAGCAAGTGGAGATCTAGATCTGCTCAGATATAAATGGTAACAGTGGCTCTTCTCAGTGAGTGTGTCTTTTAACCTCTTGGAAGAGTTCATTTTCTAATTTTGCTTTAGATATACACCTTGGCATCAAGCAATTCCATTCTCAGAGGCTAAAACGTTGTTTCATTCCCTGGATAATGTTATTTTCAGATCTACATCTGCAGGGTGTTTTGCCTGCATTTTGGAGGAGAGATCTCCGGTGTTGGGATTCTTCCTTTCACTGTGGTGATATATGGATTGGCCATCCAATCCATGTTTATTTCAGATATTATATACTGTACCATTGTAATATTCATAAATTTTTGAATCATTCTGCAGATCTGCATTCTTAGATCTCAAATCTACTTCTGGTGCTTCATGTTTTGAGCAAAACCCCAAGGGGAATGTATAGATCAGCCTTTCTTGTACATGGATCTGTATTGGATCTAAAATTTTTATGTACATATCTGATATATATCTAAAGAATTAATAAAATTCTGCTTCAGCCCTAAAAATAACGCTGTCATGGTTATGCAGTCTTTTATCATGGTTGTAGCACCTCATTTTGAGGCCTTTCTTTATGAAAATATCTGTTCTTCTTAGTTTAAATCATCTGAATCATATTATAAGTTTCCATACTGATGTTACATCATTATTTCATTTAATCCATTCATAAAATCACACTGTAGAAGCTTTAGTACATTCTGCATAATTTAAGTCATGGGAAATCAGGGTTTTTAAGCCTAGTTGGGGAAGGATGAATTTTTTAACCTATCTAGAATCATTTTTTTGAGCTGAAATTCGGATCGTAGGTCCCTCATGACCTAAGATATCATATCCAACTATCATTCCACCTTATTCACGAATTTTCGTGTACCTGAATACACTCATTTTAGGGCCAAAATCACCCCTTTTCCCCATATTTTTGAGTCCAAAGTGAGTTATATGTTGTTGCATAGTCAATTAATTGAAGTCTCTATCATTGGAAATATCTTATAAGTCATATTTCTGCATCTCCAACTCTATAATACTTTAGGGTATTCTCATTGTTGTAGAAATTCCAGATTTGGAACATTATAGTGGTATCAAAGCAAGATCTTTGGCTCAGCCTGTGGCTTCAAGCCAAAGTGATGTACAGCAAGGATAAAGGTCATAATGATGAATAATATGGGTTTAATCTCATCAATTTTCAGATCTAATAAGAACCTCTCCAAGGAGGTTGTACAAGAAGAAGAAAGAAGAGGCAGTGAAACTCCCCGGAAGTTTCAAGAGCAAGAAGATCTTCCGATCAGATCTAAAATATCTATACATGAGGAAAATTATGAATCCTCATCTCATGGATATGTGCACTCAGCCATATCACCAAATATTTAGCATTCTGTTTGTGATTTCTTCATGAAGAGGAAGAAAGGAGGTGTGCCCAAAAAGGAGAATCTTAGAGAGTATTTGGAGGAGTATGAAGCTCAATCCAAGGAGTTCAAAGATGAATTGAACTTCCAAGGGTTCTGCAAGATCAAGGAGGGAAAAGACACAAAGGAGGAGTAGCATGATAAGGGTAGATTCTATTTATCCATCTTTGATGGATCACCTAAATGTCCAGTCAGGGTTTGGGTGGAGGAGCTAGATAACTTCATGCAACAACATCAAGTTTCAGAGATTGAAGCCATCAAATTAGCAGCGCTACATTTTTAAGGTAAAGCATATGCTTGGTGGTTGTTTGAGTCTTTCTCCTTGAGGAATGCCAATACACCTACTTATGCAATGTTTATTGCAAGATTGATAGAAAGGTTTGATGAAGCTCCATATGTAACATATTTTGTTGACCCTATCAAACCACATCAGATGAAGCCTTTGCATGATTTGGAAGGGTCTATGAATCCAACTCCATTTCTGAAGACCATGGACGAGGGTGTAGATTTGTTTGATTCCTTTCCAAGGGCAAGATCTCCATTCTTCTCAAGAGGAAATCATGAAGGTTTCTCCTTCAATAGATGACCAAGATCTAAGGTCTCTTATTAATGATGAAAAAATTTTAGTTATTGAAAAGGAGGAGAAGACAAGAGGTCATAATGCAGTCACAACAAAAGCACCTCAAGCACCTCATGAAGATGAAGTTTGAGCACTTGCTCCAGGAGAAGAAACTCTTGCACTCTTGCAAGGGGTTCCACAAGGTCTCACACATAGAGCTCTTGGAATAGCACATGAGCAGCATGTACCATCATTGCTAAATGATGAGACCTTGGAGATAGAAGAAGGAGAAGAGGAGGAAGGGCATCACAAGGGGAAGAACATAAACCCTCCTATGCTTCAAAGCTTTGAATCACAAAGAATGCAAGAGGACTTATGCATTAAAGGTAGGGGAAAATCTGGCTACCTACACCCACATTCTACTCTATGCCTTGACACCTCTTTGCAAGGAGGTACTTTACCAGGAGCACCTCTTGATAGGAGGAAATCTAAAGTTTTCTCTCAACTATGGGTAGCATATTCATACTTGGCTAAGGAGTAAGCCTTGGGAGAAGCTAGCATAGCGTAGAGAATCTCTCATGAATTCAAAAGAGAGATGAGCAATTTCCTGAAAGGGGTATTGCTAACTCCCACTCAAATATCTACACTAAGAGAGGAGAAATCAGAGATCTATGGTGGCATGAGCATGAGGACACATGGAAACTCCATATACTTGGGGCAGCCCATGATCTCTTCATTCACAAAGAATATTTCTGAACATGGCAAGGGGATGCTAACCCTCTTGTACACTTGGGCCAAAACGAGGAAGTTTTGGAAGACAAGGACTTTCCGAGGGTTTCCATATGCTTCAATCTTGTATTGAGAAAGATCAACTATAAATGGGGCAGAAAAGAGTAGATTTTGATACTCCCACATGGGATTTTGATATCAAGGATGTCAAATATGGGAGCCATGAGAAGACAGGGGCTGCATTTCAAACTTCCACAGCACTGTCATTCTTGGAGAGCTTGGATCCTTATTGGGATTCCCAACTCATGATGGAATACTCCAAGGAAATTTTCACATGGGGGGTTCTTGATGGGGAATTAAAGGATGAGAGGTTCAGGGTGGTTGATGGAGTTATCTATTTCTATAATCTTATTCTTTTGGTTAGTGACTCCAAGCTCAAGGAAAGACTACTAGATGCCACCTATGAGATCTTGCTTTCCAAACCCACTGGTTTCATTAGAGCATATCATACACTCTTGGGTGGGTTCATATGGTAAGGTTTCAAAGAATAGGTGCACTCTCATATGAAGATGTGCATGGATTACTTGGTAGAGGAGGAGGATCATAGCTCTTGGGAGGAGCCATCATTCACATCTCCTTACTCATTGAGTTTGAGAGGGAACTCATCCATGAGTTACCCCACTGATGTAAAACAAGTATATAGAGAGGCTTGTATTTTTGAGCATTATAATGTATCTCCTATATGCCTATCTTTTTATAACACTCATTTGCAGAGAATTGCTCCAAAAGGGGGCACTATTTATGATGGGTTTCATGGGATACTTAAGGCCATGAACTATGTTGATGCAGGTCATTCCCTGGAGAATCTTGGAAAGCTATTAGATTCTTCATGGTGTGATTCTTTTACACCAACTATGATGTACAATCTCCAAGCATTCCAAAGGCATGAGGCAGCAAACAAGTGTTGGGGAAGGACTTGTCATATCCTATTCTATGGAAGTTGAGGATAAAATTGCACTGGTTGCACATGAGGGAACATCTTCCTTCTCATTTATCATACATGGCAGCTAGCATGATTCTGATTATGATCCCATAAGCTGAAGAGGTCCTTATCTTTGTTGGGGGCATGGTTGGAGGAAAGACACACTTTTTGTATGTGTCCTTGGGGGAATGAGTTCCCCATTATTTTTACATTACATGCTTCAATGGGAGCATGAGATTTTGTATGGCCACTATGATAGAACTCTTGTCTCTTTTTATAGTGAGCCATATGTTTGTTGGGAACATGCCTCTCATATGTGTTGGGAGGGAGTTCTTCTATGGATTTCCAAGCTAGGAGGTAATTCAATTCATTTGGATGATAACATGGAGATGGGAGTCTTTCATGGATCATGAAAATCCCCATGATTGTCATCACTTCTATCTTAAGGAGGCCATGGATCAGCAGGAAGGTTTCCACAACAACCTTCCATTTCTTAATGATGAGAGCCCTTGGGTTTATTCACCAAAGGCCAACTTGCATATTGAGGAAGGACCATTGGAAGACAGAGCTATTACAGAAGATTCAGAGCAATGGTGGAGACTAATAGATGAGGAGGCCACAAGAGAAGAAGGGGAAGTTTTGCAGCACCCTTGTAGTTGCTTGAGGACAAGCAACATTTGGGAGGGGGAGACTGTAATATTCCTAAATTAGATTCAGCTAATAGGAATATTAATTTTGCCTTGTTTATTTTACATTTCATGATTGATGAATAAATTGTGAAGGAGGACATTTAAAACTCCTTAAACCTAAGAATAAATCAATGCCTATGTAAACAGAGACATATCTGGGCTATTTCAATAAACTCCTATAGGTGTGAATGGGTTTAAAACACAAGAGTGGGACATCTTTAACCAAGTCAGCAGTGCAGTCTAGATGCATTGAACCTCTTTGAGGGACAGCACAGTTCTAGAAGGAGATCTAATTTGAAAAGGGTTAAGTGATTCAAGGTGGTTTAGGGTTTGTCAAGACTCCTATCTTATAAAAGGAACATGAGGGAAGTAAGGAAAAGGTTGTTGAAGATATCATTTTCTGAAGGTATTGTATGCTTAGATAACCCTGGTTGGGCTTCCTGTTCAGGAATCCCACCTCCTTCCTTGAGTAGCTCTTGGAGGAGAATTATTCTAACTTTTCCACTATCAGGCTTGGGCCAAGATTCACCTTACATTTACAGTGCTGCTCATGTTGTGGGTTGAGCTATCCTTGTGAGTTGTAGCAAGTGGAGATCTAGATCTGCTCAGATCTAGATGATAGTAGTGGCTCTTCTCAATGAGTGTGTCTTTTAACCTCCTCTAAGAGTTCATTTGCTGATTGTGCTTCATATCTACACCTTGGCATCAGGCCATTCCATTCTCAGAGGCTAAAACGTTGTTTCCTTCCCTAGATAGCGTTATTTGTAGATCTATAGCTGCAGGGTGTTTTGCCTGCATTTTGGAGGAGAGATCTCCAGTGTTGGGATTCTTCCTTTCACTGTGGTGATCCATGGATTGGCCATCCAATCCATGTTTGTTTCAGATATAATCTGCTGTAACATTGTAATATTTAGAAATTATAAATCATTCTACAGATCTGCATTTTTAGATCTCAGATCTACTTCTGGTGCTTCATGTTTTGAGAAAAACGCCAAGGGGAATGTATAGATCAGCCTTTCTTGTACATGGATCTGTATTGGATCGAAATTTTTATGTACAAATATGATCTAGATCTGAAGAATTAATCAAATAATGCTTCAGCCCTAAAAATAACGTTGTCATGGTTATGCAGTCTTTTATCATGGTTGTAGCACCTCATTTTGAGGCCGGCCTTTATGAAAAGATCTGTTCTTCTTAATATAAATCATATGAATCATATTATAAGTTTCCATAATGATGTTACATAATTTTTTGAGTTAAAACCTTCAGAAAATCACGCTGTAGAAGCTTCAATACATTCTGCATAATTTAAGTCATGGGAAATTAGGGTTTTTAAGCCTAGTTGGGGAAGGAGGAATTGTTTAACCTATCTAGAATTATTTTTTTGAGCTAAAATTCGGAGCATAGGTCCCTCATGACCTAATATATTATATCCAATTGTCATCCCACCTTAGTTTTACGTATATACCTGAATACAATTATTTTAGGGCCAAAATCACCCCTTTTCCCCATCTTTTTGAGTCCAAAGTGAGTTATAAGTTGTTGCATCCTCAACTAATTGAAGGTTCTATCATTGGAAATCTTTTATAAGGCATATTTCTACATATCCAACTCTATAATACCTTAGGGTATTCTCGTTGTTGTAGAAATTCCAGATTTGGAACATTACAGATTGCAACAGGTTAATAATCAACGGTAAAAGTTAATGGAAGAATGGTGGAGAGACAGGTATTGCATCGTGGTTCATGTAGGATAGAATTTTGGAGTTGACATGGTAGACCATTGGTGGGAGTGGAGGAGAGAGTGACGATTTTCGAAGGGGGGGGTGGTGATGGTATGGTTCTTTGAGGAGGGGGCAAGAAGTCAGCTAAGTCACGTGCGGTCGCCATGTAGCATGGGGCTCGGGGATTAACTTAACGCTTTTCAGACACCCCCCCCCAAGAATTAATTAGAAACGGGGGAGGGGGGTGCAAAATTGCTTCCCCGCTATTGATCCGGGTGGGGAAGATCTCCTCCTTTGGATTGTGTGTGCTCTTTAACTGCAAGCACCAAAATTTTTTGTCATCTTCCGGACTTTAGAAAAGGGTCCAAATTTAGGCCAAATACCTTATTTACAAAAAAATTAATTGCGTTTAATTTACATAATTAATCTCGACTCACACACTAATCTATATTTCTAAGCAATCATGGGCGCATTTAAATGTTCAAGCCCTATCTATTTTTCAAAGAGATATTTTCCTATTTTCCACTCAAATCTACTGATTTGATTTATTAATCAAGCTTAGACACTTTGATTAATTTTTTCACCCACCTACCTAATTCTTAACCAAGATTAAATTGTTTGGTTAAATTATTCCCTAATCTAAAAAACAGAAATTCAAATGTGTTGGATCATGATTAATCTGTATTAATCAAACAAGAATCTTTGATTGTGGCATTTAAACAAGTTGCACAAAAAAACCCTAATTTATTTTTTACAATGCAAAAATTATTTTTCTTTCTAGTGGCATTTGGACTTGCTCACTTTTATACTTGTTTTTCTTTTCATGGGGTTCTCATTTTTTACTTTTATTCTTTTATTCCATTTTTTTTATGCCCTCTTTTCATTTTTATTTTTATTTTAGGAAATCATTTGCAAAATTCAATATTATTTAAAACTTTAAATGAACTAAAATAAAGTGTTCAATCATCATTTTATCCTATGAATCATAGGGCCCTAACACACGTCTATGCCTTCCTTGGAAAACATTTGCCGAAGTAATGAACCTTTGTGAGAAAGAAATTGCATTGACTAAACTTAGCTTACAACTAATGTTGTCTTAGCAATCTCTTCAATGTTGCTCCATCTTCGACATGTTCTTCCTCATTCTTAGAATATACCAATATATCATCAATTAATACAATAAAAAACTTGTCCAGATAAGGACGCAATACACTATTGATCAAGCACATAAAAGTAGTCGAAGTGTTAGGAAAATCAAAATGAACTACAACAAACTCACAATAACCATACCTGGTCCAGAAATTTGTCTTGCATATGTCCTCTTCTTTAATCCGTACTTGATGGTATCCTAATCTAAACTCAATCTTTGATAACACTATTGCTCCCTTCAAATGATCGAACAAGTCATCAATCCTTGGTAATGGATACATGTTCTTTATGGTTACCTTTTTCAACTTCCTGTAATCGATGCACAACCTGAGAGTGCCTTCCTTATTCTTCACAAACAACATGGGTACACCCCATGGTAATACACTTGGCCTAATGTATCATTTTTCAAGAATTTCTTTCAACTACAACTTCAGCTCTACTAGCTATGGAGTGCTCATCCTGTACGGTGCCTTTGATGTTGGTGCCACCCCTAGTACCAACTCAATATAAAAGTTCATTTCTCTATGAGGAAGTAAATTGGAAATATTTTCTAGGAACACATCCTGAAACTGGTGTACAGTTGGGTACCTTCTCAAGACATCCTCATCCTCAAATTTTGTACCTTTGTCACTTGAAATATGAATTGTAAACAACACACACCCTTTTCTATGATTGTGCTTTGCCTACATAGTTGTCACCATTCTAAATGAGGTTACCTCTTTCTTACCCTGTAAGATTCTGGATTCTCAATTGTCATCCAAGCACCTAATAGCCTTACCATAAAAATCTACCTTGGTCCTATGAAGATATAATAATTCCATACCCAAAAGCATACTATATGATCCCAATGGCAATACATTCAAATGTGTTGATATAGGAATACCCTTCAAATCAAATGCACAAGCTCTTACCCAATTATGAACTCTTCTCTTTGTACCTGTAGCCAACTGCACTAACCAAGATTCTACATGCAGTTATTTATTCAAACCACACTTATCCCCCAAGTCAAGGTTAACATAATTATAGTTAGATCCAGGGTCACTCAAAATAGGAACAACTTGATAAAAAATTTTACCATCCATATTGATAATAGATGTCTTGTGATTTGCATGCCTCTTATCCAACAATGCATAAATGTGAGTAATACAATGTCCAACATCCCCCACTGTTTGTGCCTCTTGAGAACTGTAAATATGCGGTCTACCACCTTGATGTTGCAGACAATCTTTCCTGTGATGATCCTTGCCACATGTCCAACGCTATAAAGGCTTCCAACCTACACCCTTGTTTTGTTCCTTAGACTAAATTCCTTGTCCTCTATCAGTGTATTGAACTTCTTAGGCGGTGATACATTCTCTTCATTACTTGTTTCCTGAGGCCTCATTCGTTTCTTATCCCATTTTCATTTTTTATTTGCATTACCTCTCCA
The DNA here is from genome assembly GCA_034641835.2 of Pinus albicaulis. Taxonomy (NCBI): domain Eukaryota; kingdom Viridiplantae; phylum Streptophyta; class Pinopsida; order Pinales; family Pinaceae; genus Pinus; species Pinus albicaulis. The sequence continues at coordinate 550,099,660 of CM076570.1, forward strand.
ATATTTCTTAGTCTCATATCTGCACTTTGATTTCTCATAACAATGCTTTAGCTTCTTGATGGATTCCTCCAATGATCTAGGCTTACTGAACTCAATCCTGTCCTCCAATGCTACTAGAAACCCATTGATGAATCTATGAATATTCACTTCCTCCTCCTTCAGATAAATTACATACCTCAATAACTCCAAGAATCTGCTAGTGCACTCCTCATCGATCATAGATCCCATCTTTAGCTCATAGAATTATTTTTCCCTGTCATCATAGTATCTCTTTGATAGGTACTTCTTCTTGAATAATATCTCGAACTCACTCCAAGTAAACTCCTCTTCATGAATATCTCTAACATTCTTTACATCTTCCCACCAGATATTTGTTTTACCTTTAAGACTAAATGTAGTTATTATGGACTTCATATTCTCGGAATAATCATGCAATCAAAAGAACTTTTTCATTCAAGCAACCAAGATTCTACATGATGTGACTTCTTCATTCCTCCATTAAAGGTAGGTGGATTTTCTTTCTTGAACTCATCTGACGAGTACACCCTATCATTCCTGATGCAAGTATGATAATGATGATGATCATGATACCTATCAGAACCAAAAATAGAATAGAACATGTGTCCATCACCTCTCTTGTCCTGAGTATCCATGAACCTGCCATCTCGATTCGACCTCCTCTCACCATGAGATATACTGAAATATGCCCCATTAGTCCTATCCTACTGTCCTTGAATCATTCTAATCAATTCTTGTCTCTGCAAGCCTGACAAGCTATGAAGAATAGTTGCATTTACTTTTACTTTTTTCTTCTATTCCCTAGCAAGTCTCTCCTGTGATTGAATCATTCTTTCATTATATGCTTTGCAACTCCTTGTTTTTTCCTTTAAACTTCTAAAAGTGTCTGCTATGTGAGGGGAGTAATCATCATCATGTTTATCATCTGATCCATAGGGAGATTATTGTGAATTGTAATATACCATTCTGCTAGCCATATTTTTTCTTCTTTTCTTGCAAGGAATACTATGTTAGCTGAGCCAAATCATATACAAACCAACATACCTTAGTATAGTTCGGGGAGGATATTGTGTTTGCTGACCAAACATATTAGCATAATACATGTATAATAATAATCATAACAGTATATAGACATCATCTAAATCCTCATCCAGTTACCATGCATGGTGCCACATCCACACACCAAATAGACACAATGCATGCTTAACAAAATATGTATGGCACACATACATACACAATACATACAAATGATGACATACATAACTGGAGCATATTTGATGTGTACTCAGGATAAACACATCCAACATCCACACTATCAACTTTCAAATGGTGAAACAATTGTAACCATGACCACCACCATGCATACAAAAAAAACACTATACCACAAACATAAGGAAAACATATGTAACCGACATGCGTGGATGACCAACACATCGCCCATTTAGTCTAAGGGGTGAACCATGCTTTGATACCATTTTTTAACACCCTCCTCCCACATTTAACGAAGGTAATTTGTATGTCGGGGTAAACATGTGATGAGAGTCTACTATGATGTGATTCAACTTCCCAAGTACAATTAAGGAAGTGGAACCAACAAGAAAAGACTATTCTAACCTTCCAAAAATGTTACAGAACCTTTAGGACCCAACAAACCCTTCTAGGTGATCAACCCCTTAGACAACTTGAAATTTTACAGATCTGGACCCTTAGTCACTCCAATGACAAGCCATGCATGCAACTGAGGCATTCCAGTCGCTCCCACAACAAGGCATGTTAGCGACTGTGGAATTTTATCAACTGTTCTTAGCTAGTAACCCCTGATTATGTGAAAAATTTTCAGGGCTAGATCTCATGCCACTGCCAAGAACTTCATGAAACTTCCAAAATGATAAAAAAAAATGGAATAGGAAAATTAATGTAATAATTGGTACAAGTACTTGATCTGACCCCTAATAGCCATGAAATACATTTCATCAAACATGTAACACATATGCAATCTACAGGTCATAACAACATATTTGAGCATAAGAGTCTCATACTTATCTGAGAATCGTTAAGAAGCATTGGTGCATTATCAAAATAGCTACAATATCATTTATTAGGTCATATATTAAGTGTTCATCCATTTTCTAATAAAAAAATTATGAGAGGCATACCTCAATTCTATCATAGAGCATCCTCATAACCAACATATAACTAACATAAATAGCAAGGATATAGAAACCATAAAAACTACATATGAACAATTATATTTACCCATCAAATACAAGAGGAAATGAGATATTATTAACATATGCAAAATTCAAATAGGTATGGGACTTCCACGTACCACTCGAACATAGATTGGGTTGAACCAAATCTCTCTTTCTTCCAATCACTCTCGTGCCATATTCCAAGCATGAATGTGGGATTTCTTGGAATAAATGAAGCAAAACCAAACCAGGGCTTCCAGAGGCCAAACCACCTCAACCCTCAACCAGTGATTCCACATCATGGTTAGATATCACTAACCACCACCATATTGGTCTCTACCCAATCTATCCAGAGCTCTAGAGAAATTATTCCAACCAGGGCTTTCAGGACTAGTAATTCAACCCACAAATGATGTTGAGCTTCTAGAGTTTTTGTCCAACCAGGGCTTCCAGTACTAGTAACATAACCCACCAAGGGCTTCTAGATAATTTTCCAAGCAAGACTTCCATGAACTAATAACTCAACACACAATCATAAGGAACATGAGAACCAACCAGAAAACAAAAAGAAAGAAACCCAAAACACCATGGTTGTCTAGGAAATGGAAAGGCTAGGTAAAACCACTGCCAATCTAGGAAATCATCCATGATAATGACATATCATAACCAAGAAACCACATGCATATTCCATGCATGCCAAAACTATCAAGGAAATCATACATGCAACTCAGTACCTACAAGAAAAACCTATTCTATTTGTTGATCATGATGTCCTCCTTTGCTTTCTTCCTCTTCCTTTGTCTTCTTGCTCCAAATCCCAAGTATGCCACACTCCTCAAATAGTGCTCCAAAAAAAATCTATGTGTCCAAGAGTAGAGTATGAAGGAGAGAGAGAATAGAATAAGAGCTCCAAAAACTGAACTAACAAAAGCCATGAACTGATCCTCATAAGCCTTTTTATTAATGAGGCCTTTATTTTCTTCAATTTCCATTACTTTCCTTCATTTTCCTCCTAGCATGCAACCTGTGACATTTCACCTTCATTTTCTCCTATTTTCCATTATTTTCATAAATAAAATGTTAATTAATGTCTCTTTGCATTTTCCATTTGCTTTTCTAATTTCCTTAACCATTAATTATTCACAAAGTGATCCCTGTCACTATATTTTTGCCCAACATTTAGCTTGGAATACATGTCCCATGAACATGGTCTTATTTTACCTTTATTAACTTTATTACATGGATTTTTGACAAGGGTTGTTACACAAGACCACTTTGAACTTTCCTTCTTCTCACTGCAATCACAATTTTGCAATTAGGATTAGATGAAAGATTTCTAAATTGAATGATAATGATGATTTTCTCATGAAATTTGTATGAGTTCTATCACTATAGCCAAGTCCCTTTGAACACAATGATTAAGAGGGTAATTTTCCAATTTAAAGTAGATTAGGCCTATTCCTTTAATTCATTCTCTTAGGATTTTAATTACAATAGTGACGTTCTTGCATAGGTTTAGCTTCTTTTCAAAGTAACTTTTCACATTCTGCAATTAGACTAATGATTCACATTGTTGCAAATAGCACAAGATTTACATTTTGAAAATACACAAGTACTTTTCATTCTTGCAAGTAGTATAGCCTTTACATTCCTGAAACTAGGGTTAGACTTTACATTTAAAGAATGGCACCTTCCATTTCTGCAAGTAGAGTAATTTTTTTCATTTTTCCAGTTATAGTATAACTTTATTTTTCATACAATTCCCTTCCTTGAGCTAGATAAAAGAGTGGTATTTGCATGATTTGATATGGTACATTGCTGGAAGGTGGCATGAGTATAACTTGACCTACCGTGCATACAACACTTCCACCTCTTAATTTTGTACGAATCTTGGGTTGATAATTAAAGTTGGTAGCCTTGGGAGTCTCAACAATCTTGTTGTGATACTGGGGCTCATCACTTTTCGGTGTTGTTTTCGGGGAGGTGTCTAAGTAGGTGTTGTTTCTACTTAGAAATTACCTTTATTTATTTTCCATCATTTGTTTTTCACTCGAATCCTTGATTTAAAAAAGACAAAAAAGGAGAAATAGAAGAAAACATAGAAAAATAAAACTAGTTCTTTCATGCCTCGTAGGAGTAGGGATAATCAAGAGAAATTTATACCAAAATTCCCCACCCTCTCAAGTAGTAAAACGTCCTTCTTCTTTGGTGATTGTGAGTGTGGTGGTGGTTTTGGTGCACAAGTGTACCAATCCCTAATTGCTTAAGAGGAGTGGAAGTTGCCTCTGAGCTTTGGTCTTAGGCAGATAACCAAAAGAATTAGCAGGTTAATGAACATGCTATAAAACATTAAACACACTAAATAATGATATAGTATGCACATGTAGAGAGAAAAAAAGACTAAACTAAACATAAAAAAAGAAATCTCATAAAGAGTCAAACACAACAATAATACTAACAGTGGCATTAATGTCCCCTCTTATTGCTTGTTGTTAGGAAGAAAGATAGTACATTTACACACTTGCCAAGGGGCCCTTAGAACAATAGAGTTCTAAGACTCGATGCAAGGACATTTTTACCTTCCATTTTCTTGGTGCAAGGTCTCTCTCTATACTCCAAAGGATTGAAGTTATTGGATGGCCAATAATCGAATCCCCTCTCTACTTCTGCTTTGGATTACACACTACTGGATTGCTTCAAAGAAATTTTGGTTAGCATAACAATGTGCTCTTCCTTTTTTCATCTCTTGGTGGCCTTTTATAGATGAATTCAAATTCTCCTTAACTCTCTTGGTACATTGCTGGATGGTGACACAAGAGAGGGGATTGATTCCATTGTGTGCCACTTGATTCCTTTGTGTTCTCCCTTGAGGTCCCAAGGTGGCTTAGGCAGTTATCCTTAGGCGGCCTAAAGTGTGGGATCGTTTTCCTGGAGTGTGCCTTGTGGTCCCGGAAAGTGACTTCCGCCACTCTCAGGTCTGTGTGGCTTTTTGAGGGAAAGCCGCACAAAGGCACAGATGAAAAATGCATGTAAAGGTGCATTTTTCCAGTGTCTTGAGTGGACAATTTTATTTTACCTTTGGACCTTAGAGATTTAAAAAAAAAATTTAGATCCTCTAATGTGCCTCAACGTTGTAAATCCTTCTTCCTAACATTTAGTAATGTAATATTTGCTTGTCTGATTTTACAATGATGACAGTTGCCCCCTATTGTGTGAGGTCTAGGAAGAACTGTTTAGCTGAAATACATTATAGTTTCTTTTTTGTGTATTGTGTGGAGAGAGAGAGAGACCTGCGTGTACCAAAAAGTTTGAAATGCCTTACAACAGGTCGAAGATTGATCATGTCCTGTGAAAACCCTGCAATAAATAGTATGCTACAATGAATACAATTTTTCTATGAGGCGAGCATGTCCCATGCTTGTGATGCCTTGGCTAGCTAAACAAATCTATCTGACAGATACAAATTCTATCTGTGTCACTAGTATGGTAGTGATATGATGATTTGGTTGATGGTGACGATTGCTGACACCCTCATAGGTGTTTTTTCTTTGAAAATAGGTGGAATGTGGTACCCACATGCGTAAGCTTGGTATGGAATATAAATGCTCATTGTATGCATGGGTGTATGACTGGGACCTTCCGTTGTAAGCATTGTTGAAAAAGATTCTTATAATGGCATGGGTCTTTGACGAATTTGAGCAAAGTGCAATGGTTGTAAGGTACAATACCATATTGACGTGAAAGATTTTTTCTTAGTCGAATGTCAAGAGGATCGATGAAATTTGTGGAAAATGATGATTCCAACAGTGCCACTTGAGGATGTCCCTATTGTGGTGAGGGGAAATATAAGGTACTGATTCCATTTTGGAAAATAGGAATTGACGTCGACAAAAAGGAAGCCTCAACTGAACGAGATAGTCACTAATTCAAGGGATCAAGATCTTGGATTTGATAGGTTTAAATAGGCATGATGGTGAGAGCTGACTAAAAAATGATGATGGGGATTCAGTGGCCCAAGGTTGGAGTATAAAAAGTAGCTTGGTGGTAGTCATAACCATTTTTGATGAGGAAATCCCTGGAGTTGCTAGGACGTCCAGGGTGGGTATATGTTGGCTATGAATGTCATGGTGGTTTATGCGTGAAAGGTGTGATACTACGACCAAGGGTGACGAGGGATTACTTCCATGGGAGAAAAATGGAAGGATGAGTTGGGGATTTTGTTCATCATTTTCAGTCTTTGTAAACTTACCAAAAGAATGAAATAACATGATTGGTTTGTACGAAACATAGAGACAGATGCCCCAAAACATGAAAGTGATCGCTCACTGATGATGTGAGGAGGGTGTTTTTGCTGAGGGTGGGGGCCCCATTGGTTGGTCTCTTTTGTGGGGGTGATGAAGCGGATGGAAAATATTGCAGATGGGCCATGCTAATGGAGGTATGGTAGGCCAAATGCGAGGCATGGTGGTGCGCTTTCAATCTTCTTGCAAAACTTGGTAGTTCGGGAAAGGGGTTTTATTTTGATATGGTAAAAATTGACCATATGCATGGTGGGTGAATGGGCATGCAGTGCTTCCCGAACTAAATTAGTATGGCCATGGATTCATGATTGTTCTGATATATGGTCTACTTTGAGTGACAAGATCCATTGAGGGGAGGCTTTACTGACCAACAAGGATTCTTATCATGTGCAAGGTGGGGAAATAATAAACATGGTTGGGTGCTTAGAACCTATGGTTAATTTCTTGTGGAGAAATGATGTCAGGATATGAATTTTTTTTTTTTGGGACTCTATCATGCTGAGGGTAGAATGATACCTGCTCTGGTACTTTCAGTGGATGGAGTGGTGGATGGTTTTCACAATACCTACAACAAAATACCCTAACTGAAAGCATATTTTTCATTCAAATATTATTGAAAAACATGTGATGAATGAAAAGAATATGAGCGAGGGCATACCTTCTGGCACTGAAAATTTATTTTTTCAGAGACGTGAATGTGTGGAGTCTCCTTTGGGCGTTATCAGGTGCTTATCACTATTGCTTCCGGTTTCATGATCAGATACTCTGAGCCCCAGTTTTCCCTTGGGAGTTGTTACTTAGCTCCTAGTTTTTATTTCGGTTGGGGTTGCCCCCAGACTGATATTGTAGAGGGCATTACTGGTTACTGCCCCCTGTCTAGTATCTTCCTTTTGTTTTCTCCTTGGATTCTTTTTGTGGAATTTGGAGTATTTCCATAATTATCCTGGTTGTATGGTTGCTGATAAGCCTAGGAAGGTTGCACTAGATCGAACGATGCATTACGATGTGGTGGTGGTCCATTCTGTACGGGGAATGGGGGATATTGGTTCCCTTGCCCCTGGTTGGTATATAAGTGCTTGGGTGACTTTCATGATAGCCAGTTTGTGATACATTCTGAGTAGAATCGTATGAGTATCCAGGGTACTGATTACTACTGTCTAGGTGTCCTTAGGCCAAAGACCCAATCAAAACATCTGCAGTATTGACATGCATGGTACTAATGTTGCCTAGGTGATCTTGGGCCAAAGACCATATCAAACCGTCTACAGTATTGATGCACATGGTACTATTATTGCCTAGGTGATCTTTGGCCAAAGACTAGATAAAACAGCTTTCAGTATTGACGCACATGATACTAATGTTTCCTAGATGATCCTGGCAAAAAGAATCGATCAAATCATCTGCAATATCGACGCGTATGATACTACTTTTTCCTAGGTGATATTGGTCCAAAGACCAGATCAAACCTTCTGCAGTATCGATGCACATGGTACTACTGTTTCCTAGGTGATCTTGGGCTAAAGACCATATCAAAACACCTGCAGTATCGACGCACATGGTACTACTGCTGCCTAGGTGATCTTGGGCCAAAGACATGATCAAACCGCCTGTAGTATCGTCACACATGGTACTACTGTTGCCTAGATGATCTTGGGAAAAAGACCCAATCACACCATCTGCAGTATACGACGTACCTGGAAACTCCATGAGTGGAAAGTTTGACAACTCAAGAGAGTGAGGCAACCAGGTTCCCCTGTCCCTAGTTTGTGTATGGTTGCTGGGGGGGGGGAGCTATTTCATTAGCATTTATAGCTGTGTACTGGGTCCCCTAAGCTGGAGGATATGGACCTCATTGCTGATGGTGGTACAACTATGCCCTATTCGTTATGTTTTGCGAAGGTGCATGATGAATTTGGTAGTCGAGTTGCGGGATGTTCTAGTTAGAATCATATGCGTAACTAGGGTACTGAACACTACTGCTTAGGTGACTGTGGGTCAGTGACCCGATCAATCCGTCTGCAGAGTTCAACATGGCTATAAATTATTTGTAAGTCTGCAGGCACGGGGCGTTAGGTAAGATATTGTAAATATCTCTCGACTGCATGTAAATCAGTTCGTGTTGTTGGGCCTTACTAATGGCATCCTCTTTGGATGTAGGTTTTTGAGTTACTACATCTTTTGAAATATCTGTAGCGAGAGTTTTCAAGAATAGGTCTAACAGAACTCGATCGTCGAGTTTGGATTTGCACAAACTACGACATCACCAACATTCGTGGGGATGGTCCGAGATATGGATGGCTGGTGTCTGTCTAAAGTGTGTCAGAAATTCCATCCTGGAATCATGGTGGATGGGTAATTGAAAATATGTTAGGAACACGGTAGAAAGGGGGCTAAAGGTTCCATGTGTAGCAAAAGGTTGCTCCACATACAATTTTGCAGTTGGTCCAGTTAGGGTGTGCTAAAATAGTCTCAGCCGAATAATATCATCAATTGTGTTGTTCGATGAACACCACATGTGGAAAGTCATTATGTGATTTCATGGGTCTTCTACTTGCTTCCCTTTGAACTTTAGAATGTTCGAAGGGAGCTTCGTGGGCATGGAGGGCCATGTTGGGTTGTGTGCAATAGTGTCATTTGTTAACTTGGTTAAATCAGGTAAGTTCAATGATGCTAAGAACAATGACTATGGGTTGAGAGCCATTGAACACTGTGAAGACATAGTGTCCTATTTAGATATGGAGTTTGTCTGTGATGTACCCGATTGTGTGTTCACTTAGCTTATCGAATGGGTAGCACTCCTCTGCCCCCTAGGGGATGTGAGAGGAGTGGTATGGGGTGACCCTATGGTGGTTTCCATTGCTATGGCATTGGGTGATCGTCGAGGGTTCCCAAATAAATATGCTCCAATAAAGGATGAACCAATTAGGGTGGAAGTGTTCCATCTTTGACGCCTAAATGGCGAAAGACCTGGTACTCCTCTCGGTAATGGGGGGAGGTCCAAAAGACATCTAGATCGACAAGGTTCTGTTAGGTCAGTTATGGTGTCAACTAGGTATGGTTTTGGAAAAAATATTCAGTACTATGAGAGATGAAGTATCAAAGAAAAAATGGTGATCATATTCATAAAAAAATGCGAAAAAAAGTTAATTTCCCTATAAAATATTTCTATGTGATCAAGCAATTAAAAAAGTAGTTTTGGTTGTTTTTGCACATGATACTAAAAATACTAGAGACCTAAAATGTCCTCACACTCTCAATTTTAACTTTGCCTTGCGAATATATCTTCTGATGGGGACTGGGGCTAACGTCCAGAAAGAACTAGCGACGCCTTCCAGCAACCAAATAATCGACCAAGGTAATGGGTAGAGGCTCTAGTGCAGAATACACCATCACCTATAGAGAAGGATGCCTTAGATTTTGCCACTAAGTATTGTCATCCCACGCAAGCATTCGAGTCTTGATATTCTTGGTAAATCAACTACCAGTACTGAGTATTAGATGGGTTAGGTAGCCCCAAATAATACCACATGCATTGGGCCTAAGCTTAAGCCCCTCTGAATCGGGTCTTTGTGGGGCTCAAGTTTTCTTTTCACTGGGTAGATAGATGGATTTTAATGTTCCCTAAAAAGTCAACTTCTATGTTTCAAGATGTAAACTGACCAAGGTGGCTTATTGGATGCCTACCCCCTTGGTCCTAACCAAAGCTATAATTTCTCTTGTGGCCCCTATGGGAAGAGATAATGAGCTTAGTTAGGTTAGTTTTAAGGTGGCTTTAATTCACTTATGGTGTGGAAGTGTGTGAGCAAGAAGTTAAAAATCACATAGCTTTAACATGTGGATATGCGGTGATCCTTTACACATCCCCTATTAATCTATGTTTGGTTGTTCCTTATTATAAGAAAATCATGTGCGGATATGGGCCGCTTACAATGTTGCATAGTTAATCTAAGTGATCAACTAAAGGGAGATGGAAAATTATCAGAAGAGAGCTTTCATATGCTTGCATAGGGTCACCAAAAGGTGCAAAGGCAACATAGATTACTTGCTTCTCTTAGGATAATTTACTCCTGGTCCCAATACCTAGTGCCAAAAAATTAAACTAAAATTAATGACTTTAAACTAGGAAAAATGAAAAATAGCTAAGCATATGTGGATTAAGGACACTTACTCTAGCTAATTATCTATGCATTTTTGGTTTCTATGTTCGCAAAAATAAGTTATTTAAGATTTGAAGTAAATTTCCCTCCTACTTAAACTATGTGCTTTTTTGTGAAAATAAACTTTGAAATTTTAAAACTAGCACCTAGCAATATTCAAACGCAACCAATAATGAGTTTTAAATAGTCGTGGGACACCTCACACAATGTTGGTAGTTTTTCTTTGGGTTGCCAGTCACTTTACAAATGGGAAATTGAGGAAAATAACATAGATTTTCTACCTCTGGTCTAGGCGCACAAATGTCTCACACACGCAAAATTTTTCGCACAGTTCAGTGTTGAATGCACACAATAGGGCATGTTTTCCTGAGTGAAATGCGTGCAAATTTCTTGCAAAAAAATTTCCGGAGCTTCTGAACTTCAAACTTTCATTGAGGGTGAACGAGCAGAGAACAAGAGAAGGGGAGCTGTCCAAGGAACACTCCAAAGCAGAGAAAAGGTCTTTACAATAGGCACAACCACATAAACTAGAAAAAGTAAAGCTAGTGTAGTTGCCAATCCTGTGGTGGTGGTTTTGGTGCACAAGTGTACCAATCCATAATTTCTTAAGAGGAGTGGTTGCTACCTCTAAGCTTTGGTCACAAGCAGATAAAAAAAAGGGTTAGCAGATTAGTGAACATGCTACAAAACATTAAACACACTAAATAATGATATAGTATGCATATGTAGAGAGAAAACAAGACTAAAATAAACATAAACATGAAAGCTCATAAAGAGTCAAACACAACAATAATACTAACAGTGGCATCAATGTCCCCTCTTACTGCTTGCTGTTAGGAAGAAAGATAGTACATTTACACACTTTCCAAGGGGCGCTTAGAACTATGGAGTTCTAAGATCTGATGCAAGGAATTTTTTACCTTCTAGCTGCTTGGTGCAAGGTCTCTCTCTCTACTCCAAAGGATTGAAGTTGTTGGATGGCCAACAACCGAATCCCCTCTCTACTTCTTCTTTGGATTACACACAGTTGGATTGCTTCAAAGCAATTTCGGCTAGCATAACAATGTGCTCTCCCTTTGTTCATCTCTTGGTGGCCTTTTATATATGAATTCAAATTCTCCTTCCCTCTCTTAGTACATTGATTGATGGTGACCCAAGAGAGGGGGTTGATTCCATTGTGTGCCACTTGATTCCTTTGTGTGCTCCCTTGAGGTCCTAAGGAGTCTTAGGAGGTTGTCCTTGGGTGGCCTGAAGTGTGGGACCATTTTCCTGGAGTGTGCCTTGTGGTCTTGGAAAGTGACTTCTGCCACTCTCATGTTCGCACACATTTTTGAGGGAAAGCCGCGCAAAGGCGCCCTTATTGAAGAAAAATGCTCGCAAAGGAATATTTTTCTAGTGTCTTGAGTGTGCAATTTGATTTTTCCTTTGGACCTTATAGATTTAAAAAAAAAAAATCAGATCCTCTAATGTGCCTCAGCTCTGTAAATCCTTCTGCCTGGCATTTAATAATGTCATCTTTTCTTGTCTGATTTTCCAGTGATAATAATGAGCTTCCCTCTTTGACTACATGGGAGTTATAAAATCCTCTATGTGAGCAAGCTAAAATTTTTGAGGAACCCATATGAGAGAAATATCCCATATCACCTACCTAAAGTATAGCTAAAAATAAGAAATTGAGTCTTTTCTTATCTGAGAGACCAATGGGGAGGCTAGGATGAAGACTATAAGCCCTACCGCCCTTCAGATTTTCGTGGCTTAGCGTCTGAGGTTTTATTGTTGGGAGGCCAGGATGAAGAATATAAGCCATACCTCCCTTCTACATTTCCATGGATTAGCCTCTGAGGAATTTTTGTTGGCCACAACCCTGCCCACAATTTGTTCAACAAAATCATTCGGACCCTTCATTTTCCATCTAAAAAAAACTCCCTTCTTTACTGGTGTTTTTGTGAATTATGACTTCTTTGATATTTATTTCTTGGCTTTGAGACTTTCAATCATGTTGGTTCTAATCATGTTTTTTCACACCCTTCATTATGGTCATTATGATTGGCACTTTTGGATTTTCGCACCTCTTCGCTATCTTTCATGTTCATGGAAACATTCTTATATTGGTCGCGAGAAGGTGATATGACACCTTTTGGTTGCCATATCACCCATTTTGGGGCTTAATAATTTACATGGTTGTTTGTTGTTTGGTATTTTTTATATTCAGAAAAAAGTTATGCATATGGTTCATTTGTCAAAATACGGCTTGATACCTGCATTGACAGAAGTGTGCATCATTAGGTTAACCATATTGTAAATACATTTTTACATATAAATTGTATATCTTGTAAATAAATGAAACTATTAATTAATTTAACTTTGTAAATATAATTTTATTTTATTATGAATAACTAATATAAACAAGATCGCATGTCACGTTTTTAGCATAAATGAATATTGTGGGCTTAGTGTAAGAAAAAATATTACATAATAGAAGAGTAAAGTTATAAATAGTTAACAATATAAACAGAAAAAGTAAAAAAAATTGTTCACTTTCTTAGATCACATATTGGGGGTATATTTGAATTCTTTGAGATTGTTCAAATATATTGTACTATACATTATCCCCCCAAAAAAAATTTCTTGATTGTATGGAAGTGGTTATAGTAGAGCAAGAAATTAAAAAAAAAGTCAATTATTTTGAGTAATAATTTGTCACAACAAGAGCTCTTTTGGAATTAGTTACATAGAGACTTCTCAATATTGAGGAAATTTTTAAAGCAATAATAAAAATATAGATAAAGTTTGAACAATATAAATTAAAAAAATTTAGAGAAAACTATTGGAGTGTAGAATTTGTTGCGCCGAGAGGCGCATTATACAACCCAGTATGATGTGTAATGGTGTCAGCGCATTATACAACTCAATATGATGTGTAATGGTGTCTGCTTTTCATAAAAGTTGAAATTTTTTAAAATCTAAAAATGAAAAAAATTAAATAACTATAAAAAACATTTAAATAATGTGGGATCATAAAAAAAATTTAAATAATTGTATAAATAAACAATTAAAAATTCATTGATGTGCAAATCTTCTTTTAGAATGTAAAATTTAAAAAAAAAATTGCACTGGAAAAATTTGATCCCTTAGAAACATGATAAATTCAGAATTACATGAATCTAGACTAATTTAATTGTATTTATAATAATCAAATAAATTATATATGAATAAATATAATAAAAAAAATTAAAAAAATAATAATTATGATTCTTTAAGTTTCCACCTCCCATTCAACATTCCAAAGATCTATTTCTACCATAACGTCCTTTAATAAGTATAAATTAAAGTACCAACCAAACTTTCCAAGTATCCTAATTCTTGGATTCTAAATATATTTATTTGTTTATAGTGTTCTCTTTCATGTATGTTAGCCAAATTTATTTCTTGCGAAAGAATAAAGCACTATACTTGTTTTTTCTAAGAGGAATAAAGCACTATACTTGTTTTTTCTAAGAGGAATATGCAGATCTAGCCTAAGCTTGAAACATAAATTCACAGATAAAAGGATACATATATATTTCAAAGTATAACTATTTTAATAATTTTAAAAACAAGTTCAAAACATAGTCATGTATATTACATTATATTTGAACAATCTCAAAAAATTCAAATATACCCTTAAGATGTAGATTAAAGTGTTACTGATTCACCATGGTTAAAAAAAAGAATATGAACAAATTATATGAATTTAGATAATGGTAATATTAATTTAATTTCATACAAAGAATATAGGTTACGGTTTACATAGGTTTCTATATACCTCTTTTTGGTAATATTCTGGAAATTCCTTTAGCACCATTTGATTGCTTTGTGTGATATAATGAGAAAGTTTTATGGTGTTTTGGCAAGTCACTTTCGACAATGCTGGCCCAGTTCTTTTCATTCTCGACATCCTCCCTTTCAACCAATATCCTTTTGTATGGGATGATTCTTGGGTAGCTTCATGTATTTTCAAAATAAATTTAGTATTTCCGTGGAGAAGAGTCCCATGGTTGAATGCAATATCTAAGAATCCCATGGTTGGATAACTGTCGTTCTGCATTAATGTATGATGGAAGTATAAGTGGGTGGGGGTTCTTATGTGTTTGTTGTTGTAAAAGATCTGGCATTGAATCCACTTCAAGCTCTTGACAGACTATTTTTGAAAATCAAATTACCTAACAACTATTCTTCAAAAAATCATGAAATCGATATTTACAGATAAATTAAACTAGCAATTGCATCAAATGTTGCAAAGGAAACATCGTAAGTCGCTAGAATATGAAAAAATTGCATAAATGAAGCATACCAAAAAGTGCATAAATGAAGGGATTTTAACTTATTAGCATTTAAATGAAAATTTAATAAGGTGTGAAGTGTGAAAACATAGGGGAAAATGATTGATTTACTTACTCATAGATGCATATGGATCAAGTGGCTTGTAGTTGAATGTGAAAATTTGGGTCAAGTTGTTGAAGTTTTGATGTTTAGCAACAATATTCCAATCATTGTGATTCACCATGTAACTGAAGTTTGTGATAGGATTTTAACTCTCCAATACTCTCTTTTTAGTTGAGCTTGACATGCCAATGTATTCTAATTGGACACATGTGAAAAGTGCATTGTAAGAGAGGAGATGTATTGCTATTACAAATTATATTTACAATGAAAAATTTCAATGTATTGAAGAAATTGTATTTGCAAAGGTGTGTATCCTAAGATCCTAAGATCCAACACCTGTGGACGTAATTTTTAAAAACTAAAACTGAAGTTCATTTCCAGATACATGAAATTGTATATGCAAAGGAAAACCGAGGCAATATTTATGGTGTGTATCATAAGATCCTAAGATCCAACACCTGTGGATGTAATTTAAAATAAATAAATATTGAAGTTAATTTCCAGAGACATGAATATACCGAGGCAATATTTATGGTGTGTATCATAAGATCCTAAGATCCAACACCTGTGGATGTAATTTAAAAAAATAAATATTGAAGTTAATTTCCAGAGACATGAATATACCGAGGCAATATTTATGGTGTGTATCATAAGATCCTAAGATCCAACACCTGTGGATGTAATTTTTAAAAAATAAATATTGAAGTTAATTTCCAGAGACATGAATATGCCTTGTTCTTTATAAGTAAATATGTGTAATATGTCTATGCCTATTGGTATTGGACCTTGCTTTAATCAACCTCTTTGCAAATATATGAGAGCTTTTTCTTTAATAAACCTCTTTGAAAATCTGTAGAGAAAAATTTGGTTGTGTCCACTGAAAATAGAGTATTGTCTCATACACAATTTAGAACACCTCAACATGTGTGAATCAACTTTCAATACACGAATACTTAGCAATTATCTCACACACATTGCAAATATATGAGAAAATCTTGCTTTAATCAACATCTTTGCAAATCTATGAGAAAATATGTGTAATATGTCTATGCCTATTGGTATTGGACCTTGCTTTAATCAACCTCTTTGCAAATATATGAGAAAAAAATTTTCTTTAATAAACCTCTTTGAAAATCTATGAGAAAAATTTGGTTGTGTCCCTAAGGAAATAGAGTATTGTCTCACTTGCACAATTTAGAACACCTCAACATGTGTGAATCAACTTTCAATACACGAATACTTAGCAATTATCTCACACACATTGCAAATATATGAGAAAATCTTGCTTTAATCAACATCTTTGCAAATCTATGAGAAAATTTTGGTTGTGTCCCCGAGGAAATGGAGTATTGTCTCACTTCCACAATTTAGAACACCTCAACATGTGTGAATCCACTCGTAATACATGAATACTCAATAATTATATCACACAAACGTTATAACTTTAAAAAAACCCAATATATTGGCACATACACACTAAAACTTGAATAATTTTATTGTTTTGACAACAAAATATCTAAATGTACATTCAAAATGCCCTTCATTCAAAGTTTTAGAATTACCCTCATAATGAATCTTACAATTGGGAGAATGTTAGGATATAGTAGAACACGTAATACATGTATAACTATAGAAGAGAATAAATGGAGAGTGATGGTAGATAATAAGTGTAGTGCATTGGGAGGGAATAATTGCAAAATAGTGGTAAGGAAAAATTTTCTAATGGTTTTAAATATGTAGAAATGAATAATAATAAACAACCACACGCCAATATATGAAGCATTTAATTGGAGAGAATATCTCAAACCCAACTAGATCTAATCAAATTCTAAAATTAGGAATTGACTTTGTGCATAGATAACTATTTCTACCTAATAATAACCAATAATCTCAATAATCAAATATTATTACACATAAAACAATCAAGATAGACGAACTATGCCAACCACACATCAATCTAGGAAGCATTTAATTGGAAAGAATATCTCAAACCCAACTAGATCTAACCAAATTCTAAAATTAGGAATAGACTTTGTGCATATTTAACTATTTATACCTAATAAGGACTAACAATATCAATAATGAAATAAAATTACACATAAAAAAGTAGAAATTACATAATCACACAATTTTATGTTATTGATGGGCTATCAAATTTTTTTTTAAACTAACTTATTGCTAAATACTCTGTTAGGAGTGTCACATAACGTCTTTATCAACTTAAATTAATTTTGGTTTTGCCATACATAATATTAATGATTTATTATTTATTTCATTTGTTTTCAAATGTTATGTTTCTTTTCTTTTAGTTTATGGATGTAAAAAACTGATTTAGAATTTATTTTTATTTTTACAATTTACATGCACACAAATTCATCTATCAAAAAATACTAAACTTCCTATATATTTATCCACTTATTCAATTATTTTGACAATTTCTATTAAAAATTTAATACATCCTAAATACCAACTTAAATTTATATTTTAAACCATTCACAATAAACTTCCTATATATTTATCCACTTATTCAATTATTTTGACAATTTCTATTACAAATTTAATACATCCTAAACAGCAACTTAAATTTATATTTCAAACCATTCACACTTTTAGTTAATGCATGGCATCAACGTTTTATCAAACCGGTGGGAGATACATATGTACGTGGTGAGATACATATGTACATGGTCCCGATGCTCAACCCTACTTATTACAAATTGATAAATACCAATGCCTCTCCGCAACACACCTAACTCAACCCTACTTATTACAAATTGATAAATACCAATGCCTCTCCGCAACACACTTAACTCAACCCTACTTATTACAAATTGATAAATACCAATGCCTCTCCGCAACACACTTGACTCAGGCGATCATATTGATATTGGATACATAAATCTAGAATCAACCATATTGATATTGGATACATAAATCTAGAATCAACGATAGATGTAGTGTTTATTAAAACAAGAACTATAACATGCCAACCATGCTAAGTTTATGATAGTAAAAAGGCTATGCGAACCATGGAACAATACAAGGCTAATTACAACCACGCTGTTTAGAGGCAATATATCAGTATCTATGTGCAGTTATAAAATCAGATCTACAACCTCAACTCTTTGTGGAAGTATTTCAATTTAACATATGCGCGTATCTGAAGAGAGGTTTATTATTTTTTTAATGGTTTGGATGATCTCCAGTCTAATTACTGAAATTCAGTGAATGCAGAGCTCAAATTTTTTGCATCCTTTCTCACAAGGCAATGGAAAATTTTGATATAATGTCTGAACATACCAACAATGTCTTTCGCTATCTCCATATCTTGGAGAGTATCAGCTAATGGGCCTCCTTCAATCAATATTTCTTTGATAAGTGAAAGACCCTCAGCTAATGGGCCTCCTTCAATCAATATTTCTTTGATAAGTGAAAGACCCTTTTCAAGAGCTTCCGAATTATGCCACCTATGACCTTGTCCTTCCGTAAAACCTTCCTCGTCTGGTATCTCAAATTATCTAGAGATGCAGAGAATTACAACATCAACCAGGGACCTTGCATAATTAATATGGCGAATGAGAGCCTTATAATTCTCATAATTATTGTTCTTCGCCATTATCTAAAAACAAAAAAAAAATAGATTTCGACCTCTACCTCTACCTATGGCTTTGGATGCCATTAACCCTTGATTTCTCTTAGCATTATGATATTCAAAAAAGCGCAAATGCAATATATGTTTGTACACCTTTACAAAATCCTCAGGATCACCACTCCTGCATCGTCCACTATAAAATTGAAGAGATTTTTTTCCACACTCTGGTCTATCGAGATGCCCACAGAGCTTATCGTCTATCCGAAGAGGTAGGACTGATTCGTGTGGATTAATATTGGTACTCTAATTTTATCATACTATCACATAACTAATTGTAACTGTCATATAACTAATTCTAACTTATTAATACTGGTTTTCAATCTGAATAAAATAATAATTTAAATTAAAAATATTAATAACTAAATACTTCAATTTGTATCTCAATTTTACATAACAATGATATAAAGTAACTAAAAGAACAAATATAATTTCTAATATGGAGAAATATCATTTCTGAAAGAGAGATGAGTAAAAAAATTGATTTACCTTTTATGACAAGGAAGAAATAGTATTATTGATATTACATGATGGGTAATTCATTCTAATTCCAATTTACATGTGATATTTAAAATAACAATATACTAGCAATTGCACCATATGTTGCAAAAGAAATGTCGTAAGGCAATATCATAGGAAAGAGTAGCCTATAAGAAATAAGAAGGCAATAGCATAGGAAAGAGTAGCCTAGAAGAAACAAGATGTTGTAGAGAACAAGTCATCGTGAAGGAATGAAAGGAAAATTTTGCTTCCATGGAAGCAAGTTGTGGAGGTTTCAAAGATATTGATGATAAAAGTTATCAACCAAAAAATTTTGTTATAGATTTTGAAATACTCAATTGGGGGTGAAAACATATATGTAAAACAACGTAATATGTTCACATATATACAAATTTTGTTATGGGTATTAAAATAGGAAATTGGGGGTGAAAATATTTTGGTGATTAATAATCTAACACGTAACTCAAATAAGATATTTTAAATACATTCAAGTACAATCTATCTAGCATAGATGTCAATAAAGAGAATTTTTTTATTAACAAAAATAAAGTTTACTTCAAGTTCATCTACATATTTTAAATACATTCAAGTACAATCTATCTAGCATAGATGTCAATAAAGGGAATTTTTATTAACAAAAATAGAGTTTAATTCAAGTTCATCTACATATCGGAGCCACAATTGCATGCTTATAAGAAATTGTATACGAAGAACAATAGTCTTGGTATACAAGAAAGTGAATATCATTTTAATATGGGGACATTTTTGGAAGGAGATATTGTTCTTTGTGTTATGGTTTATTTTCTGAACTCCAAACTTGGTTTATTCTTTCTCTATTGTAAGGTCCCACCTTACCTACCATAATAGAGAAATATTATATTAAATCAAAATGCGATATATATATTTTTTATTTTATTTCATGAGTCACTAAATGACATGCTTATGAATTATTTTCTTAAAAGGATAATTTAAATTATATAGAGTTGGCATCTCATAATTTAGGAATTCATATGTGAGCTGATATTACAACAAATTACTTACTGCAATTTTGAATTTTCAGCAAGACCCTTTGACTCAATGAGTTATTATACTAGAAATACCTTGATTGCAAATCTTAAATTAACTTAAGCCTTTTGTTTTATGGACGGTTCATAAACGTAATTAGATGCAACCATTGAACATTATGAAAATCAATTTACAAGCATGAAATGTACAGCCATTTAGGCATTTCATCAAACACTTACAACCATTATCTCTTTAAGGGGTTTTCACAATAATTAGCTAACAAGAATCCAAAGTTGCATGACTTTTTTTTTTTTTTTAAGTAGTGCCAATAATTGAACTTAAGATATTAGTAGACTATCAGCCATATTCATTGTTGAATCTATACCAATGAATATAAATATTTAGAAATTTCAAACATAGCTCACAATGTTGTAAAGTACAGCCATTGAGGAATTTTGACAATTAGTTGGCAGTCATAAAACAAGTTGCCATATGGTTATTTAAATTTTCAAATTATTAACCATTCATACTTTAAAAACAATTTCCAAGTGGTTAGCCTAAATCAGATTCATCACTATAAATTATCAGGCAGTTCCAATATAAAAAGAACCAAACAACAAGACAAACAACAGGCGGTTCTACATGTAACAACAAATCTGCAAAACAGAGCAGATTTGGGCATTGATGTCCGAGACCTTGATTTTCGGAATCAAACTTGGGGTGAAATGGCCTATTGGCATGGATACCCCCTGAAGTGGAGCTGAATCGCAACAGGGACGCCCTGCAATGCGATTCTTTAAAACAACAAAATTTATAGCCTAAATGTTTCATTTATGACTTTTGTCAAACATATGGAATGAAAACTTACAGCTACACCTCTACATGAGGAAAAACAACCCAGAGTCATGCTACTAATATATGCTCATTGAAATCACACATTTCTAAATCCGCCATATGAGTTCTTGAAACATTTTACCACCCACAAGCTAATTCATTTGACATGAGTGACAAGCTTTTTGCACCAATTGCTACAATTTAACAAACACATGGAAACCTTGAATGCTACAGCCATTAAGGCTTTCTATCAAAATTCTGATAGTACTATTACAACAACTTGAATAAAAAAACATTGAAGAATATGAAACATAAGCCATAACTAAAATTTATCTCCGACTTACCTCAAGCATTGATCTTCCAAACTATACTTTAGTTGCCATTATTTTTGCATTTTCTTTTAAGAGTTGATTCTGTAATTCCTCCAAGCATATTTTGGGTACATGTCCATTTTCTTACTTCTGCAAGTTAGCACTTATTCGTGCATAAATAAATTTATAACATTACTCATTCACAGATTTTGTCAAACACTTTGCAAACTATCCTAAAACCATTTATAAAAATGCATCTATTAATTACTTAAAACATAACCATAAATCGTGAAATACTTACCCAAGTCCTTTGGAATTTATTTATTGAAATTACCTTCAACAATATTTGGCTTTCCTTTCTCAAATGCTACAATACCAAGATTAGTACCATAAACTATACCAATAATAACTCCAATATTGAGATCTAAACATCCATACATATAGATTGATCTAGTCTTCATTTTTTTTAACTAATCAATAATATTTTAGATAACATAGGCTTAAACCAAAATTAGATGCTTACAACAATTTAAATTTCTACCATTTATTTTATGCTAAATCTATACTATAATTTTAGGACAATGGAAATTATACCTGAAGAGATATTCAACTCCAATCGTTGAGAATATGATCCACCTTCGATCCCTTAACCAACTCATTTGAACCATCCAGTTTTCCACCCAACCATATCCAGGGAGAACTCCTCCCCCTGGAACCCCCGAGCTGTAAAAGCTCACAAACAGTACCCAAAATACAGCAATAGAGAGAGAGATGCAAGGAAAACTAAGGAAGATAGTTTTCACTTCCTCTAAATACCACTCATGTTCAACCTCAATAGATACTTAGTAGATTAGTAAGAAATTCAGATTTTTGTTTTGGAAGTAATTGGATACTCTCCATATCTCTCCCTCTCACAATATTCCTCAAGTCTCTTCCACTCTTGGCATTACCTCCTCTCTCCCCAAATGAGAATACATGAGACTCATATATAGGAGGAGCAACAAATTCATGTCATAAAGGAGGATTAATATGCATGCATTGTATTCCCTTTAGAGGAGTGTAACTTATGCCATTAAGGAGAGGTATGCATGCCTTATTTAAGGAGAGTGTAACATATGCATTAAAGTGAGTGTAAGAGGAATATTTTATGACACACATTTAATGAGTGTAAGAATATTTTATGACATATATTTAATGAGTGTAAGAGGAATATGCCATTCCCTGATGAGTGCATAAAAGAGAGTGTAATGTAATATTTAAAATAGAGAGAGTTACATAGAGCCATGAGAGTCATGAAGGAGAGAGGTGTGAAGTGATTGAGGAGATATAATTTCCTTTTAATAATAATATCATAGTCTCATAAAAGATAATAATAATATTAATAATAATAATAATATTGAGGATTAAGTCGAGATTGAACTATTATAATTGATTAATCATAATTTAAGTGATTTTCCTTGAAGTATACTTGTTTACCCATTGATTGGAGGTGATTTACTATTTTTGGAAAGTCATACTTGAAATGGTAGACATGACTTTTTATTTTTAGAAAGTCACTCCAAAATTGTTAGGAATTAGATTATTAAGGAAATTCATCTACGAGTTGCCCATGAGTGGTATTTTTCTTCCGGATAATAGGGATTCCACACCCCTATTTTATGCATCTTCATGCCTTAGTAGATTGAGGACTCCGCGCCCTGATCTACTCTAAAGATCTAAGATTCCACACCTTGATCTTTTTAAATATTTAGGACTCCGCGCCCCAAACATTTCCTTATATATTTAAGACTCCACGTCTTTATATTTCATGGATTTAGGACTCCGCGTCCTAATCCTTTTATCATATATCCAAGACTCCACGTCTTAATATTTCATGGATTTAGGACTCCGCGCCCTAATTTCCATGGCTTCTCATCTATTCTGCTTTGAAACTCCGCGTTTCACCTTAAGGTACTGATTGTGAGCTTATACCCATCTGATGGTTCGTTGGTAAGGTCTTCTTCCAAGACCTGCACATATCACAATCTCAATGATCAAATCAATCAAATGGATTTCATAATTAACTTATTCAAATTTTACCAAATATTGTGCATGACTTCCACAGTCATTTTGGTTTTGGAGAAATGACTTCTGCAGTCATTTATAACTTGAGCATCCATGTTGGCAATGACCAAGTGCCCTGCCACATCATGCTTAGTACGAGATTATGCACATATAATCATACAAATCATGTATCATCCATAAATCATAATTAACCATATGGTACACATAACTATGATTGTCCATGGATCTGTGTCTCAATTCTAAATCACCATTCACATTGTACACCTATGTCTAAAATAGGATACCAAATGAGAAAACATCGCTAATATTCTCTTAACCAAAATCAATCCTTGTGCACGCAACCATAGATATTATCATAAGCACACAACAACCAAGTGACCCAATCCAGGTCATAGCATATAAGCATGTACATAAGTCTTTCATACATAATATTATATCAAAATCACCATCTCTAAGTGTCATCAAAGCTATCTCACTAATAAGTGACACTACATACTCCCCCTCTTGGGCTAAACTTGGCCCGAAGTTTTTCCTACGGTCATAAGATACTTAGTTCTTTTAGATTCTCCTATCAATAAGTTGTTAACCTTATGTATTTGATATATATATATATATATATATATATATTTTTCTTCATGCCAATCCATAGTTTGGAAGCAACTCCATGAAAACTAAACATACCATTCTTAATCAAGTAGAAAATATATCCACGCCATATTAGACATGTGTTGATATAAAATACCAAATATTTCTATATCAAAACCAGCCATACAATTTATAGTACCATATAAAAATACTATTGTATGTAATTGATATGATATCTACTTAGTTTATCTATAATAATTTGATATTCTACATGTTCTTCTTTCTCATAGTCTATATGAATCCCACATGTGTCATCTTCTTGGTTCTGTAGGATGTTGAGCTTTCCAAGCTATAAATAGAACACACGTTGGTTGTACACACAACAATGATGGCCCATACCATATCACAATCAAATTGGCATAAAATAATCCACATACAATTGTGAGTGAAATTATGCAACAAAACATGATGTTATATATAAAACCCACTCTTACCCAACAAAACATGACTTTATATATAAAACACACTCTTACATCCCACTTGCTTTATGTCTTTTCAATCCAATTTTCCTCTTTTCATTCCATAAGACATCCTTGCAATCGAAATATCTAGGATTTATCTTTAGTTTTTACCAAACGTTTACTCTTTAGGCAAAAATACAATTTGAGGTTCAAGGCACCATTTTTTTTTTTGTTTTTTGTTTTTTGTTGTTTTTTTTTTTTAAACTAAAAATTTAAGGTTAAATACATTCCTCATTGACCCACTTATGTATTATAGATCACACATTTAGTTTGCATAATCTTCATTATTATTCACTTCTCTAACTTGAGAATCAATTATGAAATGAATCTATTAGAAGATCTTCATCTGAAAGCAGATTAATGATATCTTTTTGAAAATGACTTTTAATCAAGAACAAATCTCACAATTATGCAAATATGGTATCTATATTACTGAATCTACCCTGATAACTCTAAGTCAATTTGTTTTCCAACTATGAAATCAGTCATGATTTATATTCAGTAATTAATCAAATCGTTTGATTTCATATATTATTCCTTACTATTAATACATACACAACAACAAGCTATGAAAACCATACATTTCTCAAAATGTGATGAATCTTGTTAAATTTACATAAGATTTAGACTATCACAAGGGAATTTCTAGCCTAAAGTTAGACCCTTTTTTTTCTTTAAGGATAATTACCACCCTCTCAAATTATTACAACATTTTTTAGGACTAATAAATACTCAAACAACCATACATCCCAACAAAAAATTCCTAAATCCAACAATCTCTTCCATTCCACATACAATACACTCATCTTAGGCTTCTAAATCATGCAAGAATTCCAATTCATAAAAATGTGATCTCACTCTCCTTCAATTTCTCCCTCAAAAAATATCACAAGCACATATTCTTGTAAAACAAGAACTCAACTAAGCTTTTCATTAATCACATGCTTTTTTTTTTTTTCTTTAATTTCAAATAAAACAAGTTCTCACCACATAAAATATTTACCTTCTAAACATGTTATTCTCTTCATAATTTATAAAAAAAATTGAATTTTGACGCGATCGTCGAACTAGGAATAGCTTAGAGCAATACATGAGTTCAATCCTCATAATTTCTCTAATTAATTTAGTTAAATAGAATGCAACCAATATTCAACTGATAAAATCATTAGAGAGACTATTATGGCTTTCCTAGACCTAATTTCTCTTAAGCCAATCAAATTATCACAATAATTTTTTTCTACATCTCAAGAATTTAAAAGTCATTTTAATTCTACCTAAATTCAATACATACAAAAGGATTACAATACTAGAGGATATATATCTAGTTCACACTTCCATATATCAAAATCAATTATTCCAAACATTCTAAACCACCTAATGCTGTTCAGTATACCAATCTTAGTATCTTCATTTGTAATAAAATTAAAATAATGGATTTAAAGTTGAAGCAAATTCATGTAACGAATATCTATCCATTTAACTTTAATTGTACACAATCACTCATCCTTAATCATGTCTATGAGATTCCATTCTAACCAGAAGAATTACTTAGCTCATAGAAATATTTTAGTATGGATTCCACACCCATACCTTACCTCATTATTTAGCTCATTTATATATGCTAGTATGGATTCCACACCCGTACATTTTCTCATAGATATATGCTAGTATGGATTCCACAACCATACATTAGCTCATAGATATATGTTAGTATGGATTCCACACCCATGCATTTTCTCATAGATATATGCTAGTATGGATTCCACACCCATACATTAGCTTAACGAAAACATAACCTTCAATTTTTCCTTAAAATGGCTTCCACGAGCCTTCATGCACCAGTCATTTAGGCCTCTTGTTTATTAGGAAGGTCATACCTCAACCTAGTATTTGAGTAATTTCAAGTTATTTGATGCATAGTGTCAACCCAAACTACACAAAATCATGTCAAATAAATTAGAGGAATTTCATTCTTATTCATTAATAATGTGTTCCCAAATGATATTTTAACCCATCTAATTAATGCACATACATTACTCTTGAATCTACATTCACAGTTAAAAGTGACATCCTTCAAGTTAGCTTTTTTTAAGTGTCCATTTGTGTAGGTATGAAAAGAGTCAAAATTGACATGATGAACTCAACCACCACGTTAATTGAATCTCAACCTTACACTTGTTACACATTCCCAAAGCATACACACAAAGTTCATCATACTATAGTCCAAATTAAGCCAATATTTTTCTTGGTAGATATGACTTCAGCTAGTAAATATGGCTACTAATTCTATATCACATTGATAATTATTCATTAAGAATATATGAAACCATGCATGCACCTAATTTACCCAATCAATCATTCACATACTGGTTTAACCCAAACTTTCTGCCATCCTTTTCCCAAAGATGTATTAGACATTTTGACATATTGTTGATAATATATGTCTTAACAAAATATAAAGAATTAATGCAAATATATATATATATATATATATATATATATATATATATATATATATGTATTTCATGAGTTTCTAAATGACATACTGATAATAATATCCTCTATGCAACCAATATGCTTCCAAGTCAAGATATACAAGAACTCAACTCGCATGCAAAATCAACATTCATACATCATCAAACTACAAATAAGCATGTTGGCCCATTAGGCCTAGTGTTGTAACTCGCTCTGATACCATATGTAAGGTCCCGCCTTACCTACCATAATAGAGAAATATTATATTAAATCAAAATGCGATATATATATTTTTATTTTATTTCATGAGTCACTAAATGACATGCTTATGAATTATTTTCTTAAAAGGATAATTTAAATTATATAGGGTTGGCATCCCATAATTAGGAATTCATATGTGAGCTCATATTGCAACAAATTACTTACTGCAATTTGAATTTTCAGCAAGATCCTTTAACTCAATGAGTTATTATACTAGAAATACCTTGATTGCAAATCTTAAATTAACTTAAGCCTTTTGTTTTATGGACGGTTCATAAACGTAATTAGATGCAACCATTGAACATTATGAAAACCAATTTACAAGCATGAAATGTACATCCATTTAGGCATTTCGTCAAACACTTACAACCATTATCTCTTTAAGGTGTTTTCACAATAATTAGCTAACATGAATCCAAAGTTGCATGACTTTTTTTTTTTTTTGTAAGTAGTGCCAATAATTGAACTTAAGATATTAGTAGACTATCAGCCATATTCATTGTTGAATATATACCAATGAATATAAATATTTAGAAATTTCAAACATAGCTCACAATGTTGTAAGGTACAGCCATTGAGGAATTTTGACAAATAGTTGGCAGTCATAAAACAAGTTGCCATATGGTTATTTAAATTTTCAAATTATTAACCATTCATACTTTAAAAACAATTTCCAAGTGGTTAGCCTAAATCAGATTCATCACTATAAATTATCAGGCAATTCCAATATAAAAAGAACCAAACAGCAAGACAAACAACAGGCGGTTCTACATGTAACAGCAAATCTGCAAAACAGAGCAGATTTGGGAATTGATGTCCGAAACCTTGATTTTTGGAATCAAACATGGGGTGAAATGGCCTATTGGTATGGATACCCCCTGAAGTGGAGCTGAATCGCAACAGGGACGCCCAGAAATGCGATTCTTTAAAACAACAAAATTTATAGCCTATGTTTCATTTATGACTTTTGTCAAACATATGGAATGAAAACTTACAGCTACACCTCTACATGAGGAAAAACAATCCAGATTCATGCTACTAATATATGCTCATTGAAATCACACATTTCTAAATCCGCCATATGAGTTCTTGAAACATTTTACCACACACAAGCTAATTCATTTGACATGAGTGACAAGCTTTTTGTACCAATTGCTACAATTTAACAAACACATGGAAACCTTGAATGCTACAGCCATTAAGGCTTTCTATCAAAATTATGGTAGTACTATTACAACAACTTGAATAACAAAACATTGAAGAATATGAAACATAAGCCATAACTAAAATTTATCTCCAACTTACCTCAAGCATTGATCTTCCAAACTATACTTTAGTTGCCATTATTTTTGCATTTTCTTTTAAGAGTTGATTCTGTAATTCCTCCAAGCATATTTTGGGTACATGTCCATTTTCTTACTTCTGCAAGTTAGCACTTATTCGTGCATAAATAAATTTATAACATTACTCATTCACAGATTTTGTCAAACACTTTGCAAACTATCCTAAAACGATTTATAAAACATGCATCTATTAATTACTTGAAACAGAACCATAAATCGTGAAATACTTACCCAAGTCCTTTGGAATTTATTTATTGAAATTACCTTCAACAATATTTGGCTTTCCTTTCTCAAATGCTACAATACCAAGATTAGTACCATAAACTACACCAATAATAACTCCAATATTGAGATCTAAACATCCATACATATAGATTGATCTAGTCTTCATTTTTAACTAATCAATAATATTCTAGATAACATAAGCCTAAACCAAAATTAGATGCTTACAACAATTTAAATGTCTACTTTTTATTTTATGCTAAATCTATACTATAATTTTAGGACAATGGAAATTATACCTGAAGAGATATTTAGCTCCAATCGTTGAGAATATGATCCACCTTCGATCCCTTAACCAACTCATTTGAACCATCCGGTTTTCCACCCAACCATATCCAAGGAGAACTCCTCCCCCTGGAACCCCCGAGCTGTAAAGCTCACAACCAGTACCAAAATACAGCAATAGAGAGAGAGATGCAAGGAAAACTAATGAAGATAGTTTTCACTTCCTCTAAATACCACTCATGTTCAACCTCAATAGATACTTAGTAGATTAGTAAGAAATTCAGATTTTTGTTTTGGAAGTAATTGGATACTCTCCATATCTTTCCCTCTCACAATATTCCTCAAGTCTCTTCCACTCTTGGCATTACCTCCCCTCCTCCAAATGAGAATACATGAGACTCATATATAGGATGAGCAACAAATTCATGTCATAAAGGAGGATTAATATGCATGCATTGTATTCCCTTTAGAGGAGTGTAACTTATGCCATTAAGGAGAGGTATGCATGCCTTATTTAAGGAGAGTGTAACATATGCATTAAAGTGAGTGTAAGAGGAATATTTTATGACACACATTTAATGAGTGTAAGAATATTTTATGACAGATATTTAATGAGTGTAAGAGGAATATGCCATTCCTTGATGAGTGCATAAAAGAGAGTGTAATGTAATATTTAAAATAGAGAGAGTTACATAGAGCCATGAGAGTCATGAAGAAGAGAGGTGTGAAGTGATTGAGGAGATATAATTTCCTTTTAATAATAATATCATAGTCTCATAAAAGATAATAATAATATTAATAATATTAATAATATTGAGGATTAAGTCGAGATTGAACTATTATAATTGATTAATCATAATTTACGTGATTTTCCTTCAAGTATACTTGTTTACCCATTGATTGGAGGCAATTTACTATTTTTGGAAAGTCATACTTGAAATGGTAGACATGACTTTCTATTTTTAGAAAGTCACTCCAAAATTGTTAGGAATTAGATTATTAAGGAAATTCATCTACGATTTGCCCATGAGTGGTATTTTTCTTCCGGATAATAGGGATTCCGCACCCCTATTGTATGCATCTTCATGCCTTAGTAGATTGAGGACTCCGCGCCCTGATCTACTCTAAAGATCCAAGATTCCACACCTTGATCTTTTTAAATATTCAGGACTTCGCGCCCCAAACATTTCATTATAGATTCAAGACTCCGCGTCTTTATATTTCATGGATTTAGGACTCCGCGTCCTAATCCTTTTATCATATATCCAAGACTCCACGTCTTTATATTTCATGGATTTAGGACTCCGCGCCCTAATTTCCATGGCTTCTCATCTATTCTGCTTTGAAACTCCACGTTTCACCTGAAGGTACTGATTGTGAGCTCATAACCATCTGATGGTTTGTTGGCAAGGTCTTCTTCCAAGACCTGCACACATCACAATCTCATTGATCAAATAAATCAAATGAATTTCATAATTAACTTATTCAAATTTTACCAAATATTGTGCATGACTTCCACAGTCATTTTGGTTTTGGAGAAATGACTTCCGCAGTCATTTATAACTTGAGCATCCCTATTGGCAATTACCAAGTCCCCTGCCACATCATGCTTAGTACGAGACTACGCACATATAATCATACAAATCATGTATCATCAATAATTCATAATTAACCATATGTTCCACGTAACCATGATCGTCCATGGATCTATGTCTCAATTATGAATCACCGTTCACGTCATACACCTATGTCCAAAATAGGATACCAAAAGAGAAAACATCGCTAATATTCTCTTAACCAAAATCAATTCTCGTGCACGCAACCATAGATATGATCATAATCACACAACAACCAAGTTACTAGGTCATAGCATATAAGCATGTACATAAGTCTTTCATACATAATATTATATCAAAATCACCATCTCTAAGTGTCATCAAAGCTATCTCACTAATAAGGGACACTACATACTCACCCTCTTGGGATAAACTTGGCCCGAATTTTTTCCTACAGTTATGAGATACTTAGTTCTTTTAAATTCTCCTATCAATAAGTTTTTAACCTTATGTATTTGATATATTTTTTTCTTCATGTCAATCCATAGTGTAATGTTTTCTAAAATGGAAGAAACTCCATGAAAACTAAACATACCATTCTTAATCAGGTAGAAAATATATCCATGTCATATTAGACATGTGTTGATATAAAATACCAAATATTTCTATATCAAAACCAGCCACACAATTTATAGTACCATATAAAAATACTATTGTATGTAATTGATATAATATCTACTTAATTTATCTATAATAATTTGATATTCTACATGTTCTTCTTTCTCATAGTCTATATGAATCCTACATGTGTCATCTTCTTGGTTCTGTAGGATTTTGAGCTTTCCAAGCTATAAATAGAACACACATTGGTTGTATAAAAAACAATTATGGTCCATACCATATCACAGTCAAATTGGCATACAATAGCATAAAATAATCCACATAAAATTGTTAGTGAAATTACATAACAAAACATGATGTTATATATAAAACCCACTCTTATGCAACAAAACATGACGTTATATCTAAAACACACTCTTACATCCCACTTGATTTATGTCTTCTCAATCCATTTTTCCTCTTTTCATTCCATAAGATATCCTTGCAATTGAAATATTTAGGATCTATCTTTAGTTTTTTACTAAACGTTTACTCTTTAGGAAAAAAAATTACAATTTGAGGTTCAAGGCACCATTTTTGTTTTTGTTTTTTTGTTTTTTTAACTAACAACCTAAGGTTAAATACAGTCCTCATTGACCCACTTATGTATTATAGATCATTCCTTTAGTTTGCATAATCTTCATTATTATTCACTTCTCTAACTTTAGAATCAATTATGAAATGACTTAGTTAGAAGATCTTCGTTTTGAAAGTAGATTAATGATATATTTCTGAAAGTGGCTTGTAATCAATAACAACTCTCACAATTATGAAAATATGGTAACCTTGATAACTTTATGTCAATTTGTTTTCCAACTATGAAATCAGTCATGATTTATATTCAGTGATTAATCAAATCATTTGATTTCATATCTTATTCCTTACTATTAATACATACACAACAACAAGCTATGAAAACCATACATTTCTCAAAATGTGACGAATCTTGTTAAATTTACATAAGATTTAGACTATCACAAGGGAATTTCTAGCCTAAAGTTAGACCCCTTTTTTTTCTTTTTAAGGATAATTACCACCCTCTCAAATTATTACAACATTTTGTAGGACTAATAAATACTCAAACAACTATACATCCCAACAAAAAATTCCTAAATCCAACAATCTCTTCCATTCCACATACAATACACTCAGCTTAGGCTTCTAAATCATGCAAGAATTACAATTCATCAAAATGTGATCTCACTCTCCTTCAATTTCTCCCTTAAAAATATCACAAGCACATATTCTTGTAAAACAAGAACTCAACTAAGCTTTTCATTAATCACATGCCTTCTTTTTTTTTCTTTAATTTCAAATAAAACAAGTTCTCACCACATAAAATATTTACCTTCTAAACATGTTATTCTCCTCACAGTTTATAAACAATTTGAATTTTGACGCGATCGCCAAACTAGCAATAGCTTAGAGAAATACATGAGTTCAATCCTCATAATTTCTCTAATTAATTTGGTTAAATAGAATGCAACCAATATTCAACTGATAAAATCATTAAAGAGACTATTATGGCTTTCCTAGACCTAATTTGTCTTAAGCCAATAGAAAAGTTATTTCATCAACTTATCACAATAATCTTTTTCTACATTTCAAGAATTTGAAAGTCATTTTAATTCTACCTAAATTCAATACATATAAAAGGATTACAATACTAGAGGATAGATATCTAGTTCACACTTCCATATATCAAAATCAATTATTCCAAACATTCTAAACCACCTAATGGTGTTTAGTATACCAATCTTAGTATCTTCATTAATGGATTTAAAGCTCAAGAAAATTTGTGTTACAAATCTCTATCCATTTAACTTTAATTACACATAATCATTCCTTAATCATGAATATCAGATTCCATCAAAATATTCTAACTAGAAGAATTACTTAGCTCATAGATATATTTTACTTTTGATTCCACACCCATACCTTACCTCATTACTTATCTCATAGATATATACTAGTATGGATTCCACACCCATACATTTTCTCATAGATATATGCTAGTATGGTTTCCACACCCATACATTAGATCATAGATATATGTTACTATGGATTCCACACCCATACATTTTCTCAAAGATATATGCTAGTATGGGTTCCACACCCATACATTAGCTTAAGGAAAACATAACATTCAAGTGTTCCTTAAGATGGCTTCCACAACCCATCATGCACCAATCATTTAAGCCTCTTGTTTATTAGGAAGTTCATACCTCAACCTAGTAATTGAGTAATTTAAAGCTATTTGATGCCTAATGTAAACCCAAAATACACAAAATCATGTCAAAGAAATCAGATAAATTTCATTCTTACTCATTAAGAATGTATTCCCAAATCATATTTTAACACATCTAATTAATACACATACATTACTCTTGAATCTACATTCACAGTTAAAAGTGACATCCTTCAAGGTAGATTTTAGTTAAGTTTCTTTTAGTGTAGGTATGAAAAGATTCAATATTATCATGATGAACTCAATCATCAAGTTAATGGAATCTCAACCTTACACTTGTTACTCATTCCCAAAGCATACACACCAAGGTCATCATACTATAGTCCAAATTAAGCCAATATTCTTCTTGGTAGATATGATTTCAGCTAGTAAAGATGGCTACTAAGCCCATATCACATTGAAAATGATGCATTAAAAATATATGAAACCATGCATGCACTCCACCTATCTCAATCAATTCATTCACATACTTGGGTTTAACCCAAACTTTCTCAAGCACATCCTTTCCCAGCATGTATTTAAGCATTTTAACATATTGTTGATAATATGTCTTAACAAAAATATAAAGGAATATCAGAAATATATATATATATATATATATATATATATATATTTCATGAGTTTCTAAATGACATAATGATAATAATATCCTCTATGCAACCAATATGCTTCCAAGTCAAGATATACAAGAACTCAACTCGCATGCAAAATCAACATTCATACATCATCAAACTACAAATAAGCATGTTG